>CABHPQ010001016.1:29819-48282 GCA_902168405.1 Peromyscus aztecus | reverse complement strand
CAACATCTCCTCTTCTTACTCTTACCATCCCCTACTGTCCTCCCCTAAAGGATCTAAAGTTTATATTCTCGATTTTTTTTTTAACTTTGGATCAAGGATGACAAGTATTTTAGTACTATGCAAAATACAAACAGCTAGCTTTACCTTATAAGCAGAATTAACTAACTTGAAACAACTGAAAGAAATTTGTTTTGAGTTATTGTAAGGTAGTCATTTTGTTTTATTCTTTCTTTGCAAAATGCATTATAATCACAAATGCATACATCCATGAAGCTATAGCTTTTTAACTTTTATTTTTAAAATTGAAATCTGGTGGAGGAATTTTTATTGACTCTGCTAAGGTATACTTTCAAAACCCTGGAGGAATAGCTGTTACTAAAGAGCTGCCATCAGTCCAGGGTATGGTGGTGCATGTCTGTGATCCCAGCATCGGGGCAGCTGAGGCAGGAGGATTGCAAGTTCAAGGCTAACCTGGGCTAAACAGTGAGACTTTCTGAGATAAAATAAAGGCAGCCCCCAGATCTGCCCGCTGAGTTCTTTGGAGCCAGTTGGGTACCGGCTCTGTTTGGTGCTCCAGGTTCCGTCTCAAGGTGTCGCCGTTTCTAATTCCAGGCCATGTCGGCGGTGCTATGCTGTGGCCCTGTTTTTGACAACGTGGGCCTCTCTCCAGATGGCTATCTGTATAAGTGGCTGGACAATATCCTGGCCTGTCAGGATTTACGAGTGAGTATGCGTCAGAAATGCATTGCTTTTCAGCATTTTTGAGGCTCTTCGTGGGTTGAGTTTCTGCAACATAAGCAAGGTGCACAGACTCCCTCTCCCCCACAGCTGCATGAGTTCGGATGTGTACTTAGGTACATCGTGCTGTGACGTGCCAGGCCCAAAAGCACAGCATTGTTTACCCAAACTGACCACGAACCGAGTCATAAAGTGAGTCCCAAAACAGTTCACGTAATTTGAGTACAAGCTACATTCTTTAGTCTCGGTATCATTAAACTAGTAATGAGTAATTAAATATGATTAAAATGTACTCCCCGGAAGCTGGAGAGAGACGCTTCCGCACTGAACAGGGCTGGCTGCTCTTGCAGAGGACCTGACTTGATTTCCCACTGCCCACGTTGGGCAGCTCACCGCCACCTGGAACTCCTGCCCCACGGAATCCAGTGTCCTCCTCTGGCCTTCTCCATCACCCATATGCATGTACACAAACCCACAGAGAGACAGACACACATATAATTGAAAATTAATCTTTAAAAAAAAAAAAAACACATACTTCCAGATAGCCAGTAAGTCAAAGTAAATAACCATGACAACTAGAAAGCCTCTTTAAGTGAAACATAATGAAAATATTAAGTTAGTGATCTGTAAATAAAGCCTTCCTTGAAATGAAATGTATTAAAAAATATAAATGTATAAAGGACTGGTAACCTGTGACCTGTTCATAAAAAAAAAATAGTAAAAGAAATAGCCAACTCAGAAAATAAAATAGGACAGAAATTAAGTAGGGGAAAATTTTAATAATAATGAGCATTGCATTAGTCACTTTTCCATTCCTGTGACAAACGCCAAACAGAAACACTTTAAGGAAGAAAAAGAAATTATTGTAGTCTGTCCTGTGAGAAAGGCATGGCCACCAGAGTGACTCTGCCACGGGTATGGCTCTAAGACTACTCCTGTGATGTCGACCTGGAAGCAGGCAGAGAAAGCCAGACAAAAGTCAGGATTGGGTATAACCTTCAAAGACCCGCCCCTAGCAACAGACTTCTGCCCGCCAGGCCCCTCCTCCTAAAAGCTCCACAGTGTCAAAATAGTCCTCCCAGCTGGAGCATTCAAAACATGAGCCTGTGGGGGCATTTCGAACTCAGACTATTGATACAACAAATACATAAACCAGTGCCTTCCATTGTGACCTGGTTGCAACTGCCAAGAAGATGACTTCAGAAAGAGGCAGGCAGTATTATTCCCTTCTGAGGGGAATGAAGTCTCCACCGCGGCAGTCTGTGTTACCTTCCCGGGGTAGGATGGAGTCGGCATCCTGGCGGGCATCGCTCCACTGCGCCCCCTTAAGGAGGAGTGTGTGGAGTAAAGATCAACCCCAGAGAGCGCTCTCACCCGCTTCTGTTCACGTATATTAACCACAGTCGATCCTATGTGTTGCACGGGACCGTTTTCTCACGGACCAGGAATAACCGACTTGTCCTGTGTCCCCAGGTTCATCAGCTTGGCTGTGAAGTTGTCATCTTGCTACTGGGGCTTAATCCCGACCAAATAAACCTTTTTAACTGGGCCATCGACCGATGCTACACAGGCTCCTACCAGCTTGCGTCCGGCTGCTTCAAAGCCATCGCGACCGTGTGTGGAAACAGGTACGAACTGTCCGAATCAGTGGTTAGTGGCAATCGTGGTGACGCTTGCTCTCCACGATGTGAGGAACGGCTGACGGACTGCTGGGAAATTATCTTCAGAGTGGATCCTGTGAGAGCCCAGAAGTTCCCATGATATCGCTAATTCCATTTGATCAGGAGATGGTTCTCACAGTGAAGTGCCCAGGCAGTCACAGTGAAGTGTGAGATCAGAACTTGAAAACAATGTAGACGACACACTGAAGGAATTAAAGGCATGTGGACAAGTGTCCTGATCATGTTAACTGTGAGCCCATTAACCAGATGCCCACCAAATCAAACCCAGGAAACACAGAGCTGTTTAAATCCCCTCTGCTCAAAACTTCAGAAAGAAATCGGAAAGGAGTGATCCCTGAGAGTCTGAATATTACACTTATTTGGAAGCATGCTGATTTGGACCCAGGGCCTCAAGCATGCTAAAAGTGCCCTCCACCACTGAGCCACACACCAACCCAAAGATTATGCTTTTAAAACCACCATCCTTATGGTATAACAAGCGAGTCCATGCAGTCGTTGGGCGCTACAACTTAGTAAGTGTGATGATGCCACAGCTAGTTAAGCTCCCCGAGTTGTATAAACTAAGAGAGAGCATACGATTTAGGAAAGGGGAGAGACTAGAATACAGTTGGGGTTTAGACTCAGAAAGCTTCCTGTAGAGACAATGCTACACCTCCACAGTTAAGAGCATGTACTACCATTGCAGACAACCTGAATCCAGTACGAAGCACCCACGTCATGGAGTTCACAGCCTTCTGTAACTCCAGCTCCAGGTGATCTGATGCTTCTGAGCTCCTTGGGCACTTGAATATGATTTACTTACATACACTCAGATACAAATAAAATTTACTCAGATACACATAAAAATCCATAAATAAAGGAGTCTTTCCAAAAAAGACAGAGCAGTGTCAGTTCAAAGGACCCAAGTCAATGCGCCACCCTAGCCTTTTTGATTGGGTTGTTTTATTTTGTATTTTGAGACAGTTTCTCTGTGTAGCTCTAGCTGTCCTGGAACTCCCTCTGTAGACCAGGCTGGCCTCGAACTCACAGAGATCTACCTGCCTCTGCCTCCCAAGTGCTGGGATTAGAGGTGTACTCCACCCTAGACTTTCAAGGGGCGATGGTCTGTCTAGCGTACCAGCCAGTCTGTCTTATCACTATGCCGTGTGTTTTACTGTTTTTTCCTCAGGAACTATCCCTTTGACATAGTGACCCTGCTGAACCTTGTTCTCTTCAAGGCCTCTGACACCAACAGAGAGATTTATGAAGTCTCCATGCAGCTCATGCAGGCATGTATCATTCATTCGCCCGTGTACAAAAAGTTCCATCCTTGAGCTCAGAACACATTTATTTGTTTCTGTGTGTCGTGTGAAGAGTGAGGAAGCATGATACTGTGTTCTCCAGATGCAGGAGTTAACTGATTCTGTATGAAGATAAACCTATTTGTCACGGTATTACCAACCTTGGTTAGATGTAAATATTCCTGAGGTACGCAGCTAACACTCTTTTAGCTTGTCTCTTAACTCCTCATAGATCCTTGAAGCAAAGCTTTTTGTGCACTCCAAGAAAGTGGCCGAACAAAGACCTGGCAGCATTCTGTACGGAACGCACGGACCGCTGCCTCCTCTCTACAGTGTGTCCCTAGCCCTCCTGTCCTGTGAACTGGCCCGGATGTACCCCGAGCTCACTCTTCCCCTCTTCTCAGGTACCGTCCAGCCGTCAGCCGTGACGTATGTCCCCATGTCTCCTGCTCTAAGCAGTTCTCGGGTTTTGAGCCTATTGTAGTTTTAGTGTCAGACATCAGTGCTAAGTTTGTGGGTCAGAATTGCTAAGGGCTCAACCTAGCTGCGGATGGAAGCCAGTTCAAGAGTATTTTATGTGTATGGGTGTTTGCCTGATTGTGTATCTCTGCACCATGTGAGTGTAGTGCTGATGGAGGCCAGAAGAGGGCGTCAGATCCCCTGGAGTTACAAACAGTTACAAGCTGCCCTGTGGATGATGGGACTTAAACCCAGGTCCTCTGGAAGAGCAGCCAGTGCACTTAACCACTGAGCCATCTCTCCAGTCCCCTCAAGAAATTTTTTTTTGTTTTGTTTTTTGCTTTTTGAGACATGGTTTCTCTGTATAATAGTCCTGGCAGTCCTGGAAGTCACTTTGTAGACCAGGCTGGCCTCAAACTCACTGAGATCTGCCTGCCTCTGCCTCCCGAGTACTGGGTTTAAAGGCATGTGCCACCACCCCCCAGCTCAAGAATATTTTCAAATAATGTTATTGGTTAAAGCAATGTAACCATAAATATGTACTTGACAAATGCAAAAGATTCTTAGGTCAGTAAACATACATATATATATAGCATATATTATGTATGTATGTATATATAGTATAGTATGTATGTATATCCCAAAGAAATTATATTATATGGAAAATATACTTAAAATAACTCTTAATTACTTTCTTAATTGGTAATGATATTAGATATCATATAGTCTTATTATATTTTATATTATTACAGTGATATTTTAAAAAATAACTTGTCTCAGCAATTGTCACAAATAACTTTTGTAAGAATTGGGTCTGAAAAGGTGCTTTTTTTCCTTCTCCTTTTTTTTTAGACCATTATTATTTGGTTTTACCCTACATCTCTGGAACTAGACCGTATCCAGTCTCAGGTTCTTGGTCACCCAGGTAGTGCTGGGTGTGGGGTCCATCTGGTGGAGCAGGCCTAAAGTCAAACCAGTTATTGGGTGGTTGGTCGCTCCCACAAGCTTTGTACCACCATTGCCCTGGCACATCTTGCAGTCAGGACACCACTGTAGACACAGGGTTTGTGGCTGGCTTGGTGCTTATGTTTTATAGTGTGCAGATGTTCCAAAGATCCTGGACACAGGGGCGAAGGCTCTGCGTGGGCACTGGCTCGACATCTCCACCCATCTTCAATGAGCTGGATAGGTGTTGTCTTCAGGATTGGGGCCTTGATGGCAGTTTGTGGAGAGCAACCTATAGTCTTGGCAACAGCCTGGGCTGTTTGGGGATTCTCATGGGGCCCCTTTGGCCAACAACTCAATTAGATGTAACCCAATCCCAGTTCTGGGAGTTTCATTTGGTGACAAGAGATGGCCCACTGGGACCCTGTCTTCCCTATGATTTGGCTATTTTATTTCAGTTGCCTTCAGATGTGTACAGATTTTAATAAGTTTCTACTGTCCTAGATTTCCGTATTTTTATGAGACTCCTAAGTGTGTGAACAAGTGCGTCTCTGATCCTTGTGACTTCTCTCGGGCTCTTGTCCTTCTGTTGGTTTGTCCTGCCCAACTTCAGTGTGATCGATTTTGTTTTATATTACTGTATTTTATTTTGTTATATTTTTAAAATGAATGAATGAATGAAAACCTAGCCACTAAGGTAAAGGTCAACAATGGAACTGTCATTTATACCTGCTGAGAGAGGGAAAATCTGTTTTCTCCTATAGAGTGACCCTGGCTATATCAACTGCTTCAGGACAGGCCTCATGTTCAGAAGTAGTTGATCAACATATAATGGACTCCACAGGGTCTTTGTGTGTGTGTGTGTGTGTGTGTGTGTGTGTGTGTGTGTGTGTGTGTGTGTATTTAGTTACAGCAGTTTGGTGTTTTGTTTTTTGAAGGAGAATGTGGTTTTATTTTGTTTTCTTGGTTTGGGGGATTGTTGTTGTATTGGGTTTTTGGTGTTTTTTGTTTTGTTTTGTTTTGAGAAGGAATTTAAAGCTGGGTGGATAGGGAGGGGTAAGGATCTGGAGGTCTTGGGTGTGTAGGCGGGCTTTCTCTGTCCCACGGTCAGCTCTGTCCTGCCAGCAGGCTCCCCAAATAACCACACAGAGACTTGTTAATAATTATAAATACTGGGTATTAGTATTTATATTATATAATATATATTATAGCTTAGACTTGTTTTTAACTAGCTCTTACAATTTAGCCCATATTTCTTATCTACCCTCTGCCATGTGGCCGTACCTTCTTTCAGCGTAGCAAGTACATCTTGCTTCTCTCCACATCTCCTCAGGACCCCCAGACTCCGCCCTTTTTCTTCCCAGCCTCCTCTTAGTTTGATTCTCCCGCCTACCTTATCCTGCCTAGCTTTAGGCCAGTCAGCTTCTTTATTAAACCTATCACGGTGACATATATTCACACAGTGTAAAGGAGTATTCCACATGGGTGAGGAGAAGAATATGATAAAATACATTTAAATTTAAAAATTGTTTTAAATAATAAAAAAAGAAGAAAGGAAAGCAACAGAATGGAGGCTATAGTAGCTGACTGACATAAAGCTTTAACTGTGCTCAGGGCCAGGGATCACAGCTCGCAGAAAAAAAAAGCACTTGGTGGCCCTCCTGCATGCTTGGCCATTGCCAAAAAGACACCATACATGAGTTTATCGCTCATGAGTCTTCACGTCTCTCTTTATAACAACTAGTTTGCATGGGAGACACTTTGTAAGTTACAAGGTTAGAAAGGGCGACCCTGCCCATCACCAGTCTGGAGCCTGCTAGGAGGCAGGCACTGTGCTGAGACTGCCCTGGAGGATGCTGGAGTCTCCATCCCTAGCAGCTGTGTATTGTGAGGCCAGGCGTAGGGGATTGCTCTTCTTTTCCTGAGCAGCAGATGGAAGAGCAGAGAGGTCACCTAAGTGGCTGAGCACACAGCCGCCCACACAGCCAGTATTTGGCGGAGATGGCATTCACCACGTGTCCTGCTGACCCCACCCCCAGTTCCTTATTCTGTACACTTTGTTACTCCTTTTCCACTAACAGTGTGTTTGAACTTGGGAGGCTTTCTACCAGCCTGCCCTGCCCCTGAGACACTTTCCTGTACACAGGGACTGGGGTGAGCCTTACTTTTGTGATATCGCAATCCTGGGAAGCTATTACATATGGTAATCCTTTTAGTAAGTGCAAACTGCTGTTGGACCAGTACACTGGTGTTCCTGTTGAGTTTGTTTTAGAGAGTAACGTGTCACTCTCCTTTGCCCTGTCTCTTCAGAGGTGAGCCAGAGATTCCCCACGACACACCCAAATGGACGACAGATCATGCTCACCTACCTGCTGCCATGGCTACACAACATTGAACTGGTGGACAGCCGGCTCCTGCTCCCAGGGTCAAGTCCCAGCAGCCCTGAGGACGAGGTCAAGGACCGGGAAGGAGAAGTGACCACCTCTCAGGGGCTAAAAGGGAATGGCTGGGGCTCTCCAGAGGCCACGTCACTGGTCCTGAATAACCTCATGTACATGACAGCCAAGGTAACTCAATTAGCACAATTCCACCAGTAGCAAAGCCCTGGCCTCACAAGACCTTTGCCACAAACCCAACAAAATGACATTTACCAGTACACTGAATGCCCTTGAACTCTCTACTTACAAATATTTACAATACCAGACGTGGAGAGTCTAGAGGGCAAGACCATCCTCAGCTACATAGTGAGTTTGAGGCCAGCCTGGGCTACATGAGACCCCGTTTTTTAGGTGTTTATGATGTTGCTAGGATAAACTTCCTGTTTTTTCAGTATTTAGTAAAGAAAGATAATACTGCATTCATGTAACACACTCCTGGTTCAGTTGTGCCCGCAGAGAACCTGGATTCTATTTCTATTTTCTAGTCTGATAATTTTGTGAGTTAACAATCATTGTGTAAGTAAGTAAGTGTGGGTTCAGAGGAGCTGGTAAACCTGGCCACCATCATTTGCTTTAAAAAATAAGAAAATAAAAATAATGTGTTTGGTGCATTTAAAAAATGGTATGTAAGCCGGGCAATGGTGGCGCATACCTTTAATCCCAGCACTTGGGAGGCAGAGGCAGGCAGATCTCTGTGAGTTCATGGCCAGTCTGGTCTACAGAGGGAGTTCCAGGACAGCTAGAGCTGTTTTACACACACACACACACACACACACACACACACACACACACACAATTTTTTTAAATTAAAAAAACGTTATGATGAGAACTGGGGATGTCTCTTGGAGTAGAACTCTTGTATTGTATGCAAAAAGCCCAGGGTTCACATGCCTAGTACTGCAGCTAAAGAATGGGGGGTTGTGATGCAAATTTTAGATAGATAGATAAATAGATACATAGATACACACATAGATACATAGATAGATACATAGATACATAGATAGATACATAGATAGATAGATGATAGATAGGTAGATAGATAGATAGATAGATAGATAGATACATAGATACATAGATACATAGATACATAGATACATAGATACATAGATAGATAGACAGAGAAGTAGGTAGGTAGGTAGATAGATACATACATAGATACAAGATAGATAGATAGATACATACATACATACATAGATACATAGATAGATACATAGATAGACAGATGATAGATAAGTAGGTAGGTAGATAGATAGATACATAGATAGACAGATGATAGAGAAGTAGGTAGATAGATAGGTAAATAGATAGATAGATAGATAGATAGATAGATAGATAGATAGATAGATATCACATGTTTTGGGGGAAAATGGCCTATCATTTTAAAAAATGCTTATGTAGGTACTTCGTGTAACAGATCTATGTATTATAAATTGCTCTCCACCCAAAAAAAAATGGTATTTTTTTTTTATTGAATGTTCATTTTCCCCTCCTAATGATTTTAACTAATCATAACCTTCAAACCAACTTGGGTTCTGCACACACTCATGCTGGCTGTTTTCTCTCGTTGTGTTAGTATGGCGATGAAGTCCCGGGACCAGAAATGGAAAATGCTTGGAATGCGCTGGCCAACAACGAGAAATGGAGTAACAACCTGCGAATCACGCTCCAGTTCCTCATCAGTCTGTGCGGGGTCAGCAGCGACACCGTGCTCCTCCCCTATGTAAGTCACGTCCAGGAGTGCTCTTTCCTGCTGGGGCTCCCCTGCTATTTGCAACTCATACTCTTGGATCCTGCTACAACAGAGGTCTGGTTTCCAAATCCTGCAAATCCCTTGAAGGGGCTCATCCAGGTGATACACAAAAGCTCTTTCTTCCTTCCCTCCAACACAGGCTTCAGGTGCCACTGTCAGAGGCACCTGTCACCCCTCGGATTAAGTTACAGGATGCAGGCACCTGTGAACTAAGGATGATTTTTCTGACAGTTATCAAAGCGTCCTTTATAAACAGCACCAATGCAAAAGAGGCTAAATGTAAAAGATCACATCATTACTAACAAAAAAAAAAATGCTCCTGGTTTGCATCTTGACATTATTGAAACAAAATTGAAAGACAGCAGACCTGGGATCTTCTTCTTCCTCTTCCTCTTCTTCTTCTCCTTCTTCTTCTTCTTTTAAGATTTATTTAGGGGTTGGGGATTTAGCTCAGTGGTAGAGCGCTTGCAAGGCACTGAGGAGGCTCCGGGTGTCCTCGAAAAAAAAAAAAAAAAAAAAAAAGGAAAAGAAAAGAAGGATTTATTTATTTTTATTTTAGGTGGATGAGAGTTTACCTGCATGCGTGTATGTGCACAGTGTGCATGCAGTACTCATGGAGGCCAGAAGAGGGCATTGGATCCCCTAGAACTGGAGTTACAGATGGTTGTGAGCCACTATGTGGGTGCTGGGAATTGAACTATGATCTTCCCCAAAAGCATCCAGTGCTCTTAAACAATGAGCCCTCCCTCTCTCCAGCCCCAGCTAGATTTGTCTTTCCAATAGTAGGTGATAGGAGAGAAAACAAAGCAGAGATATCTTTATGGTGTATTCTGTTTGTACTTGAGGATGGTGGATCAGCAGAACGACGTCGGTTTCTCACAGACTCACTTGGCTTCTCTGTGTGTTTTTGTGAGTTTCTGACTCCCTGTTGTTCTGAGCTGCTTTGACCCCGCTGCAGCACATGGCCGTAGGGTTAGACATTGGGGCCTGTACTTATATGACACATTAATATTGTTGCTTTTAAAACCTGAGACTTCACAGACAGCTAAAACTTATTTGTTTTGAGTGACAGAGAAGATGGGAGGTGTCCTGGTTACTATGCTATCGCTGTGAAGAGACAGCATGACCAGGGCAACTCTCATAAAGAAAGCATTTAATCGGGGGCTTGCTTACACAGTTTCAGAGGGTTAGTCCGTGATCATCACAGCAGAAAGTAGACCGATGTGGTGCTGGAGCAGTAGCTGAGAGCTTTACAACCAGATCCACAGGCCGCAGGAAGAAAAAGGGGGAGACGTGGTCCTGGCATGGGCTTTTGAAACCTCAAAGCCCACCCCTACTGACACGCCTCCTCCAACAAGGCCACACCTCCTAATCCTTCCCAAACAGTTCTACCAACTAGGGACCAAACATTCAAACATACCAGACTATGGTTCTCATCCAAACCACCACAGGAGGAGACTGTACTCCATTTTTAGTTTAAAAAAAAAAAATAGCAGTGATTTTCCCAGAGTGGACACAATAAAATCATTTTTGTCGTAGAAGTACCTTGTGCCACCAGATGCCAGTGAAATCTTGCAATGTTTTTGGCTTAAATTGACTTAGTTCACCCTAAGAGTAATGGTTTAAATATTGAGCTACTCATGAATGTACCTGTGTAATGGACAGAGGAATTTTCCCAAGTTCCTGCCCTGAGAAAATTCCTCCCACAGTTCTGGAAAGACACTGAGGGATACCTACCTACACTACGCTCTGGTCTGTAAACTTTATTCCTCTATGACAAAATTCTATTTATACAGTTTCAGCCCTATCCTCACACTCGGCTCCTCTCTGTGCCCAGTTTTCCTACCTGTCCTCATAGTTTTAGTAAGCTCCTGTGCTTTTGACCTCATCTTCGTCCTCTGTCCCTTCCTCCTCCATCTCTATCCTTCCTGGCTTCTTAGCCCTGGCTCTGATAAACTCTACAAGAGATCTGCTTCACCATCTAAGGAATCTGTCTTCCTCTCCTCTCTCTGGCCACGCCGTTCTGTGTCTCCCCTGGAATTCCTCCAGTCCTTACTGCACCTGGTTATGTAAAAATCCCTATTGTCCTCAGTCAGTCTCCCTGCCATGCCGCTAGGCATGAAGGAAGGGGATGGTCTGCACTTCATTTGCACAGGAAACAAAGCTGTGCATCTAGGAGCCTGCTGGTCGCCTAGGCTCAGCGGGGAGTTAGTACCTAGTGGAACAGTGTCTGAGGAGCTTAGCTGTTTGCCAAAATGGGCTATAGTATTTGGGCACACAAGAATTTCATAGCTGAAGACAGCTGAAATATTAAAAACTGGATGCTTTAATATCCAGCTGAATCTCTGTAATATATTCTTGCGGCCCGCAGGACCTGTGTAGTGAGGTTTTAACCCCAACACTAAGACCACCCCAGCATAGCAAAGGTCAGTTGTCAGATTAACAGTGCCAGGTGACAGTGTGTTCTGAGATGAGTGAGTCTCCAGCCCAGAGCTCTGATGGCAAATATGTCCTCCTGTATCTTCTTCTTCCTAGATCAAAAAGGTGGCAATCTACTTGTGCCGAAACAACACCATCCAGACTATGGAAGAACTTCTCTTTGAGCTGCAGCAGACGGAGCCAGTGAACCCCATCGTCCAGCACTGCGACAATCCACCTTTCTATCGGTTCACAGCCAGCAGCAAGGCCTCCGCCGCTGCCTCAGGTGGGGACAGGGCACCTGGGTTCACATCTTGTCAGAGCGCACTGAACAGGTCTGAGCCGGTCTTCCTATTCATTATCCTGGCAATGTGTTCATTTAGGAGATGGCTTAAGAATAGCTCTCCGAAGGCCGGGCGGCGGTGGCACACGCCTTTAATCCCAGCACTCGGCAGGCGGAGCCAGACGGATCTCTGTGAGTTCAAGGCCCCCCTGGTCTACAGAGTGAGATCCAGGACAGGCTCCAAAACTACACAGAGAAACCCTGTCTCGAAAAACAAAACAAAAAAACTCTCTCCGAGACCCTCAGCACATTGTAATTGGATTAACAAATGACATTGGAATAACAAATGACTTGGTAAAGATAATCATGAATCAGTGACTCAGTGGCTTCCCTACCACAGAACCTCTTTTACTTTAGATGAATCCCAACCAGGACACTGCGGTCACTTAGGAATCTCAGTTCTGAACTTTGTGTATACCGTCATGGATTCTCTTTGCTAATATTCTCCCAGGATTGACTAGAATATTCCATGAAATCCAAAATGCTCAAAAATCTGAAATTTTTTGAGTCCTGGCATGACAACCCAATATGAAAGCTCAATGTGTACAAACTTTTCTCATTATTTTTTAAGATTTATTATTTTTATTTTGTTTATGTTACCTATGTATGTGTATGTGTACCATGTGCACTCAGTGCCCATGGAGGCCAGAAGAGGGCATTAGATCCCAAAACAGGAGGTAAGGATGGTTGTGACCTGCCATGTGGGTGCTGGGAACCAAACCCAGATCCTCTGCAAGAGCAGAAAGTGGTCCTAACTACTGAACCAACTCTCCTGCCCCAAGTCGTTGTTTCTTGTTGTTAAAAACATGATATAAAATTACCTTTAAAGCAGGGTGGGGGGGGCACACGCCTTTAATCCCAGCACTCGGGAGGCAGAGGCAGGCGGGTCTCTGTGAGTTTGAGGCCAGCCTGGGCTTCAGAACGAGATCCAGAACAGGCACCTAAACTACACAGAGAAACCTTGTCTTGAAAAACCAAAATAATAATAATAATAATAATAATAATAATAATAATAAATAAAGTAAAAATTACCTTTAAACACTGTATATAAAGGACACATAAAACAGAATTGAATTTCGTTTTTAGATTTGTGTCTCACCCCTAAGACAGTTCCATCATACGTACACAAACATCCCCAAATCCAAAAGAGCTAAAATCAGAAACATTCCTGACCCCATGAATTCTGATAACAGATGCTCACAGTGTGTAATGTCTTTCCATCAATTAGTATCTGTTCATTTCATGAGATATATACTACTTCCCTCAATTTCCTGAGGCTTCCCTTCAATTAACTTAATACCGAGTCTATCTTCAACACTGACTTCTCTTAACTCTCTTGGGCTCTCTCTTTATCCTACTTCTTAGTGAAGTCTTTTGTTTTTTGTGTTTGTTTATTTGTTTTCAGAGAGACCCTAACCTAGGGATCAGAAAACTACTTAGCTTTCCTTACATACCATTAGTTGAATAATTCCTGGACCCAGAAACACTAACAGAGCACGATACAATGGCGCCTGCCTATAATCCCAGTGCTGGAGAAGCAGAGGAAGCAGGGTCATAAACTGAAGGCCAGCCTGGGCTGTGTAGCAGTGTCTAAAGTGGCAGTGATAAAAGAAATTCTGACCTAGCTGCAGCAGACCCACCTCTGTATAAGGTCCCGACCTGAGACTAGAAACTTCTAAGAATGTTATACCCTCATTTTATGAGGAAGAAGGAATCAGGTTTGGCCAAAGCAGGTGTCTGGAACTCGATGCTGTGGACCCCTGAGATGGTACGGAAGATATGAAGACTGTTAAGCGTGGGATTTTACAGGGAATCCTTTCCTGAACTACCTACGACTTGAGCCTGCCCCCCTCGGCACGCTGTCTCTGATGCCTCCTAATCCTTTCTGCAGGAACCACCTCGAGCAGCAACACCGTAGTCGCGGGTCAAGACAGTTTCCCAGACCCCGAGGAGAGCAAGATCCTGAAAGAGTCTGATGACAGGTCAGTGCGCGCATTTGGCTGACGGTCCGTTCTAACTTTCAGCAAAGGTATCTACACGCGTTAGCGAAGTTTCCTAAATCCATGCGAACGGAAGCCCATCTTTATGCTTAGGAACACAGACTGACTTCCCAACCCTGCCCGATGTATCCCTAAAGATGCATCCTGCACAAAATCAGAGAGGGAGACAGTGTTCTGGTGGCTGAGTCCCACTTATACTGGGGCATCATTAAAAACCACTGGACGGAGGTGGGAGAGAAACACCAGCTGTGCTTCAAAAGGCCCAAGTTCCAGCCGGGCGGTGGTGGCGCACGCCTTTAATCCCAGCACTCGGGAAGCAGAGGCTGGCAGATCTCTGTGAGTTCGAGGCCAGCCTGGTCTACAGAGTGAGTTCCAGGACAGGCACTAAAGCTATACAGAGAAACCCTGTCTCAAAAAACCAAAAAAAAAAAAAAAAAAAAAAAAAGACCCAAGTTCTGTCACAAGCACACACATGGCCGCTCACAACCATCTGTAACTCCAGTTCTGTGTGATCCAGCGTCCTCTTCTGGCCTCCATGGGTACTGCATGCACATACATACAGGCAAACACTCATCTGCAGAAAATAAACAAGTAAATCCTTGTGGAATTAAAAAAAAACAACAACATTGTTCTGCTAGTGGGCATAAACCATTTGGAATTAGGGGAGACTTGGCATGTGAAGCTTTCAAACCTAATTATTGCGTGATTTTTTAAATGTCTTGAGGCTAACTCCTAAGGGAAGAGGTTTAGTTAGTTGTAGGAGCTGGTGTTCTAAACAGCACACTGTGGGCTTTGGCATAGACCCCCAACTGGCTACATCATATCATAACAGAAGCATGTGTGTACATCTGTTCTCTCTCTCCCTCCCTCCCCCCCTCTCTCTAGCTCCCCATACAGAATTACAGGGGCTTCACCCTAACTACCTTATGTAATCTAGTTATTGTACTAAAGTCTTCACTTCTTTTCATACATACATAGAAGTGTATATTTATAGGCTGGCTTGCCTCAGAGTAGAGAGAACAGTGGTATACATTAAGTGCCACATAGATGAATGAACATTTTACCTATAATGTCTTTGTATAAAAAACACACAGCCGGGCGGTGGTGGTGCATGCCTTTAATCCCAGCACTTGGGAGGCAGAGGCAGGCAGATCTCTGTGAGTTCGAGGCCAGCCTGGTCTACAGAGCGAGATCCAGGAAAGGCACTAAAGCTACACTGAGAAACCCTGCCTTGAAAAATAAAAAAAAAAAAAACCACAATAACATCCTGCTAGAACCATTTTTTTCTATGCATCTTCTTTCTAAACACCACAAAGAAATGAAGTTTCTACTGTTAACATAAGACTTGAGGGTCAGGCACCTCCGTGAGTTCACAGAGACAGCCATAGTTAATCTACAGCAGTCTTCATTCCCACTTGACCTTTGTTCTATTCCTTCTTAATTAACCAAGAACACTCTTGCCCTGTGGCACCAAGAACCCATCCCTTTAGATGAGCTCTATAAAGCTGTTTCTCCCTCCCTCACACACCTATCTTCTCATTGCCTGGGAATAAACAGATAAAACCTGGGGCTCTCCAGCCTGCAAATGCTTGTGAAGAACGGGAGATTCATCAGGGTTTCTCATTTTGTTTTGCTTCATTTTATTGTACGTGTATGGGTGTTTTGCCTACATGTGTGTCTGTGCACCATGTATGTGCCTGGTGCCCAGGGAGGCCAGAAGAGAACATCAGCTGCCCCCATAACTGGAGTTATAGATGGTTTTGAGCTGTCACGTAATCCCAGCACTCCAGAGGCAGAGGCAGGTGGATCTCCATGAGTTTAAGGCCAGCCTGGTCTACAGAGTGAGCTCCAGGACAGTGAAACCCAGTCTCAAAAAAACAAAACAAAACACAAACCTAAGGTCTTCTGGAACCACTGAGCTCTACTCTGGCCCTACTACATAAAATTTTAATCATTTATTTTGTAGCCTGAGTTTCCCATCTATTTGGGATAGAAAGCCTCTTTGTTTTTATATATTAACATCTTGTTACAAAGTCCCCGCCCCCCCCCCCCCCCCCCCCCGGAGCTGAGGACCGAATGCTCTACCACTGAGCTAAATCCCCAACCCATCAAACCCTACTTATTGTATACCACCGTTCATCGGTAGCCACAGGTACTGGGCAACACACCCCATTTCCGAAAACATGGAAGTCTCCAGATGTGGCCTTCTTTCATCATCCTGCTTTTAAATCCCTTGCCAAATGATGTCTGGGCTCAGCGTACGTACGCTGTTTAGACCATTGCATTTATCAGTATAATCATGACTACGGAGCCTCTGGGGAAGATCACATTTTGTCACTTTTCTGACTTTCGATGTTCCAGTCCGGCTTCGACTGTCCTGTGGCCTGACCCGTATGAAACTCCTGTGCCCTGAACCTTCTGTTCTGTAACTTCCCAGAGCAGTGTCCCAAAAGGTAGGACAGTGGAGGAGGGAGCCACTGAGGACTATAAGTGACAACAGGCTGAGGAGAAAAGCATCTTCCACAGATACCTGAGAATAAAGCCAGGCACTGCTGTGTGCTGCACTGGGACACCTCAGCAGATACAAATCCCTGGGGCAGCTTTGCGGCCGGCACCTCCAGGACGACGCAGTCGCCCTTCCCTGGCGTGTGTCCGGTTCTTTTTCCTAAAACCTTACCGTTCCTCCATGTGCTGGCTGCTCTTGTCAGCTTGACACAAACCAGAGCCCTCGGGAAGAGGGACTCTCAACTGAGAACGTGCTTCCGTCAGATTTACCTGTATGTCAATTTGTGGAGCATTCACTCGATTAATTCTTGATGTGAGAGGACCCAGCCTACTGCGGGTGGTGCCATCCCTAGGCAGGTGGCCCTGAGTTCTATAAGAAAGCAGGTTGAACAAGCCACGGAGAGCAAGCCAGTTAACAGCATTACTCCACGGCTTCTGCTTCAGTTCCTGACCCCAGGATCCTGCCTTGAGTTCCTTTGCTGGTTTCTCTCGATGATAGACTACAACCCAGAATATCTAAGCAAAATAAAGCCTGTCTTCCCCAAGTTGCTTTTGATTGTGGTCTTTATCACAGCAACAGAAACCTAACTAAGACGGTCCACATCCTCTGAGGGCATCTACATCCCGTGTGCTACATCCCTAGCACAAAGAGCCCAATCAGCCGTGTAGGGAAACACATCTATGTCAGCTTGAGTTTTCTGATGTTTGTGCATCGCCTTGGCTCTTTGCTTTGGTTACATAAAAAGAAGTGGATGGAATCATCTGTGAATCTTTAATGTAAAATAAATAGATATACCAATTTGGGGCTGGGATGTACCTCAGTGGTCGAATTCCTGCCTAGCACATATGAGGGCCTGGGTTCCATTCCTAACACCATAAAATTTTATTTAATATAAATACAATACTTTGCCATGTTTCCTCTGAGCCATACGCCTGTGTCAGAATGATGAGCACAGACTAATTCAAATGCTTTGGGCATCTAGAAGCCAGGCATCTTACAGATCTCAATCTAAGCATAATAATAACACATGATAAAAGCATAAATCTGGGCTGGAGAGCTGGCTCAGTGGTTAAGAGCACACACTGCTATTGTGGAAGATCGGGGTTCAATTCCCAGCGCCCACATGGTGACTCACAACCATCTGTAACTCCAGTTCCTGGGTATCTGGCGCCCTCTTCTGGCCTCCACTGGCACTGCGTGAACATGGTGCACAGACACAATTGGAGGCCAACACCCACACCATAAAAACCAAGTTAAAAACGCACTTTCTTAAAAGCGTAAAATATTTTCTTCTCGTCTCTTTTGTCACTTGTGGAGCTCTCGGGGTAAACACCTTGGTCACAGCCGTAGAACTAGTGATTAAGGACTGAGTCACAATGACACATAGTAATTGTACATATTTACCAGGCACATTGCAATATTCTCATTTTCGGATCATATCGGAATCCTTGGGGTGTCTGTCACCTCAGACACCCACTCAGTCTTAAATTCCGTCTCTGCCCACTCAGAAGTATCATGGCATGGACTGTGCCCTTGTACTGCCACCTCCCTAAGGCTGGCACCAGACAAGTTGCTTAGCCTCATTAAGCCTCAGTTTCCCCATTCGTAAGGTGAATAACACTTACGTCAAAAGTGAGAGGCAAATTGAGACGGTGCATGTGACGTTAGTGTAGCCCGGCTCTTTTCCCTTAACAACTGAACAATCCACAAGAGAGACAGATGAAAAAGCCCTTCCAATCATATGGTTACATTCTCTCCCAACTCTCACGCTCCTGAAGATTCTCTGAGTATTTTGAGGGAAGCTCTAACTTGTCCACGGCCCCAGATCGTTCATGAAACTGCTGCATGCATTTCTGCTTCTTTGTGTCTGTCCTTGCTCAGCCGCTCAGTGGGTGTGCCCGACT
>CABHPQ010001016.1:2382-29419 GCA_902168405.1 Peromyscus aztecus | reverse complement strand
AAGATAAGATCTCCCACTGAAACTACCCATGGCATGGTCTCAGAAACCCTTGCTAAACTGGGGGATGGCTTTGTACTGGAATTTCTTTAAGCCATGAGCAGTTGGATAAACCAGAAAGATTAATGCACTCATAGCTTTTGTCTGAGGCCTCAGTAGCTTCTGTAGATATAGTCAGGATAAATATAAATTGTCTAGGAGTTGAAGAAATTCTAGAAACAAAGTACACCCCAGTGATGCAAGTCTGTGCTGTAGAACTTTCTTAAAGAACTTTTATATTTCTAATTGTTTACATTATGAGTGTTTTGCCAGCATGCATGCCTACACAGAATGTGTGTGCAGTACCCACAGAGGCCAGAAGAGGGTGTTAGCTCCCCTGGAACTGGAGTTATAGATTACTGTGAATGGCCATGTGGATGCTGGGAATTGAACCTAGGTCCTCTGGAGAAACTGCAGTAGATTCAATTCCTAGCATCATATTAGCAGCTAATAATCCTCTGTAACTCCATTTCCAGGGGGATCTGGTGCTTTCTTCTGGCCTCTTTGGGCAACTGCACACATATAGTGCAAAGACATATGTTCAGGCAGGCATACACACACATATAAATAAAAATAAATAGGGGCTGGAGAGATGGCTCAGTAGTTAAGAGCACTGGCTGCTTTTACAGAAGACCTGGGTTCAATTCCTAGCACCCACATGGTGGCTCATAACTGTCCATAAGTCCAGTTCCAAGAGATCAGGCACCCTCACCCAGACATGCAGACCAAACATCAATGCACATGAAATAAAAATAAATTTTAAAAATCTTAAATAAATAAAAGGGCAGTAGTGGTGCATGCCTTTAATCCTAGCACTTGGGAGGCAGAGCCAGGTGGATCTCTGTGAGTTCAAAGACAGCCTGGTCTAGAGAGCGAGATCTGGGACAGGCACCAAAACTACACAGAGAAACCGTGTCTCAAAAAAAAAAATTGAATTCAGTCTTGAAGAGGTTAAACAGCATTCTGACAACTGCCCCAGAATGTGAAAACATGGTGTGACAACACCCACTTCTCTGTGATGGTGAGATGCACGTGAAGGGAAGTACTGTACCTCAGGCAGCCGATCCTCTGAAGCGTGTCCGTGTTCAGGGTGCAGGCTGTAGACTAGGGTAGAATATTGCCCTGCCTTGCACGGATGGACTTGGTATGCATGGCACTGACTTGAATGCTGTCGTCTACCAGAGGCAAGACATTCTAGTGATCCCTGTCAAACAAAGCATGATAACACCTCGTGGTCAGAAAAACACCCTCGCATCATTTCTTTCAACTTCTCAAAACAGCCAAATCAAAAAGCATAACGTACTTTCTACTGAGTGAGGTAAAGAAGAGAACCTAGGACAATTCCAGTCAGGGGGAACGGTAGAAATGAAGTCCCAAGCCTGGAGCCAATCTTGCCTAATCACGCACAGCAGAGCAAGGAAGTCGTCATGACTGAGACGGAGTGAGCAGTGGGGAAGGCAGTTAGCCCTAAGAGGAACGTGGTAGCCTTGTAAAGATTCTAAGGTCGTTGTGTGGGTTGTGGGCTTCCTTCTGAGTGTAAAGGGAACCTCTGGAGAGTGCTGAGCAAGGACAGACACATGGCCAAAGTTTCCAAAGGATGGCTCTGGCTTCTCTGCAGAACACAGGGTGTGTACAGGGTTGAGACTAGAAACAAGACTACAGTAAAGAGCCATTGGTGACAGAGGAGGGCAGACTAAACACAGAGACAGAGCTGGAGACGAGTGGCCAGATGCGAGGTGTGTGTTTGGAAGGCACGTCTCTCTGAACGTGTTGGCATGTCAGTGTCCTCGTATAAAGCAGTGACAGCAGTAAATACCCATAATTACACTCTTAAGATGCAAAGTACATCGGACAGAGCCTGACACAGAACCTGCCTGTGTCGGTCCCTTGTGTTTTTATTACTGTTGTCATGTGACTGTGAGTTGGTTGTGGGATGAAGGGACATACAGGCTCTTGCTCTGAGCTAACTAGAAATAAGAACTGCATTTCGGGGGCTCAGTGGTCAAGAGCACTGACTGCTCTTCCAGAGGACCCGGGTTCAATTCCCAGCACCCACATGTCAGTTCACAACTGTCTGTAACTCCAAGATGTGACTCCCTCACACAGACTATACATGCAGGTAAAACACCAATGCACATAAAATAAAAATAAATTTTGTATATCTATATAAAATATAGATATATTTTTAAAAAGAACTTCATTTCTGTGCAATGGGGAAGATTGAAGACATTTCCCATTCACAAGAATCATGGTTGAACATTTTTTAATCTGTATTTTTCTTTGCTCTATAGTAAATAACTATAAATCATCAAGTAATAATTAATCAAATAATTACATAATCAACTAATTCTAACTCATTTGATGATGTGAGTCATGCTTAGTAAGTTGTCGTTTTGACAAGCATACATCTGCAAAGATGCTTTCAAAAAACACCAACTATGGTACACACAAGTCTTTTTTCCCCAGAAAATAAAGCAGCCTGTCTTTCTTATCCTCCAGATGATCCAATCTCTCCCTACACGAGCTGGTTGTTAACTATTACGGAGGCCAAGCAGCCACAGCCCTTACCCATGCCATGCACTGGAGGATGCTGGGCCCCCTTGGTCGACTATCTCCCAGAGACCATCACTCCACGCGGGCCACTGCACAGGTGAGTGGCATGCGTAGGCAGAGGGAAATGAGCGCTTTGCTTCGACTGGACTTCTCTACCAGGGAGATGAGGGACTTGGGCCTGGTCTCACTAAAGGAGGTCCCTTTTTAAATCAGTGGGGCCTCCCTGACTTTACAACCAGCTCCTAGAATATTAGCAGAGTTTAGTAAAATATCAGCCTGTGATGCTTTGAGTTTTTCCTTGATATGAACTTGAAACTAACTCAGTGATGCTCCTTAGACCACACACACTTGAAGAGATGGACTCCTCTTCAATGTCTCCTTTTCCTTCAGCTCTTGTTGCTAGGAGACTTACCATTCTGTGATAAGCTTAAACAGATGTTTCTTGTAGTGGGGCTCTGTGCTGTCTGGAGGGGGGGATGCTGGAGAGCTGGCTCAGCAGTTAAGAGCACTGGCTGCTCTTGCAGAGGACCTGGGTTCCATTCCCAGCACCCACATAGCAGCTCACAACCATCTGCAACTGCAGTTCCAGGGGGACCCAGTGCCCTCTTCTGGCCTCCACAGGCACTGCATGTGCATGGTACACAATTAGGCACTCACATATACACACAGGAAAATTAAATAAATCTTTCTAAAATTCTTTCTCTCTTGAATAAGTACCCTTATATAATTTTTTCGGTGAATCTTAGTTGCATTTAATTGTGACTTGATCTGCCGATGTATTTTCATCCTTTATAAAAATTGCATTCCTTTCTCCATTTTGTTGGCCAGGTGCAATATTGCTGTGATATTTATGACTGAGATGGTGGTGGATCACAGTGTGAGAGAAGACTGGGCCCTTCATCTTCCCTTGTTACTTCATGCTGTCTTCTTAGGTAAGACTGGCTCTAAGGGGGATGCTAATGACCACGTAGCCATGTCCTTCCTCGCGCATAGCTTAGCTTCAGTTCTGAAATCAGCCCTTTCCTTTCTCATTATACCTTCCTACTCTGTAATATGTCTTGTTCTGGGTGATCAGTCATAGCTTAACACTGACGTGTCTGTAATCTAAATATACTCATGATGCATCTGCAAAGACACCCCAAATAGTCTGGGCTTATTGGGGGCTGGGGAAGGGGGTCCTCAGCCGACAGGACAAATGGAAAGCCATGACGTTGATCACAGCAAAGAGAGACATAACAGGGACTGTGTGTGGCAGGCGAAGCCCCTTGCTTTAGATGTCCAAGTGACAGGCAAAAAGGGGAAGAGGAACCATCCAGAGCATCAGTTAAGTTGGAAAGAGAGAAACAAAGTGTAGATCCTTTAAGCCTGGTGCGGTGGCACATATCTGTGATCCCAGCACTCAGTGGCTGATGGAAGATCTCAAACCCAAAGGCAACTTGCACTGCCAAGCAGGACAGAGCTCACAAACACAGATCCAGGGAAGAGGGCTACATCAAGAAGAAAGAATGTGAACCACCTTAAATACTACAGAGAGGTCTAGAAAAGGCCTCCTGCCAACATTTCAGTCACAAAGCTTTTTATTTTCCCTAAGCCCAACTTCTTCATGTTGGCAACCCAAAGACCACTAACGCTTCTCCCCCATGCGTTCATTCCTGCCCGCATCCCGGAGCCGTCCCTCTCCCCGGAATCTCAAGGAGCCTTAGCGTTTGTTTATATTAAGAGATTGGGCCCTCTGTTCCAGGTTTGGACCATTATCGGCCTGAAGTCTTCGAGCACAGCAAAAAGCTGCTCCTTCACCTCCTCATCGCCCTCTCCTGTAACAGCAACTTTCACGCCGTTGCCTCTGTGCTCCTGCAGACCCGGGAGATGGGGGAAGCCAAGACACTGACCATGCAGCCAGCCTACCAGCCAGAATATCTCTACACAGGTAAGAGGTGGGTGGGACAGCGTCACCAGTGGGAGATGACTGGGGGAGGGGGGAGCAGCGAGCCACACTCACTCCTCTTGTGCTATGGGGTCTGACTTTTCTGCATAAGAGAATAACACCGTTTCACGTGAACATGCCTCTAAAAAGCCTTCTCACGGTTGAGTATTTAAAGTGCATTTTCCATAATTCTTTTTACTGCTGCCCCCCAGTGAGTATGTTCCTACTGATGGACTGACATAAAATGCTCAGTGGTCAAGAGCGCTGGCCTAGAACACTGAAGGATGAGGATGTGGGACAAGGGGACTGTCCCCCTGCCTGAGCAGGACATGGCGAGTGTGCTGGGTATCTCTCTTGTGCCTCCTTGCTCCCATGAAGGGGTTTTCAGTCTACTCAGTGACTGTGTGTGTTTTATTGGAATCTGACGGAACACAAATTTCAGGAATAGAAGAAAGGGAGATGGTTACATGTATACATTTTCAAACTGCAGTATAACTAGAGATGTACAGTGTTAAACAAATATGTAGTGAAAGAAAACAATATTTTCTTATATTATAGTTCTTTGAATATCATGCATATAGCATATTAAAATATGCTAATACATGGTTAGAGCATAGATCAATGATAAAATACACACTTAGCATGCATGAGGCCCTGGGTCTAATCCTAAGCACCTAAGCACATATATGTGTGTGTATACATTGTATGTTCATATGTGCATATGTGCACACACACATATTAAATACACACTTAAATTAGTCAAGCTCACAGCCACATCTACTCAAAAACATTAAATATAACTTACCCATCAGCCATAGAGTAACTAGTGTTTTTTAAAAGAGTCATTTTAAAGGTTTAAATTATCCATTACTTGGGACTAGTCTGCTGCTGGTGCAGTGGGTGATGGACCTTTTATAGTTGGGCTGTTTGCTGGCCTGGCTAATACGTGCATAAAACACCCACGTCCCTCCCTTCTACCACAGCATCTGGTCAAACCCCAGTGTGGAACACAGCACGTCTCCCGGTGGTCCCCGACACACACTGGTGTGCACAGCAGTGCGTCCAAGGCCATAAGCAAAGAAAAGTGATGACTCATAACCATAGCCCAGGTCAAGTGTCTTTACTGTCACACTGATGTGTGTTCGCCTCCAAACCTCCTCAAGCTCGCTGGCGCCCCAGCCCATCCCTCCTTCCACTGCCTTCTCCTCCCACCAGGTGGCTTTGACTTCCTGAGAGAGGATCAGTCGTCCCCAGTGCCCGACTCCGGCCTGAGCTCCAGTTCCACGTCCTCCAGCATCAGTCTGGGCAGTAGCAGCGGGAACCTCCCACAGATGACCCAGGAGGCAGAAGATGCGGACACGGCCGCGGAAACGGACGAGAAGGCCAACAAGCTCATTGAGTTTCTGACAACCAGGTAATGAGGGCGGGGAGTCAGGCCGCTGCTCTGTAAGAGCGCCAGCACTGTAAACCACACAGCTGGCAAATTATCTTGGTGTTCGGACGAAGCCCTCTTTCCTTCTGATTTATACTGACTGGAGTCGAGGGCGGATGCTGTGAGAGGGTCCCTCATACCTCAACGACCAGATGACGGATCGGCAGGGAGGTTTGGGTTGTAACGATGAGGTGACTCGGCAGACGGTAGTGCCCCACCGTGAGACTGACTTCCGTCATCTCCAGAGCTGCCAGGTTCTGGAAGTTCTGAACTTAGCCAAGAACTTCACTCTGAAGACCAAGGATATTCGCCACAGTCCACCCAGGGCACCTGCTTGGAGACCATTTGCTCATCTGCTCCAGAATCAGAAGCATTCCCGAGAAGGATGGGAAGCACAATGGGAAAGAATCCATTTAGTCAGACGTCAGAGTCAGGACACTGCAAATGGTCCTGTTTTCTCGGGTCTTCTGATTCTCCACAGTGATCGTTAAGGCTTCAGAATACCCAGCGCCGAGAGGGCCAGTGTTTGTAAAAGCCTGTTTACTGATGATCTGGAGTCAGGCCGTCCTTTCTCAGGGGTTTAAGTCACGCACACTCAGCTCACTGCTGTTAACAGTGACTGCTGCCACTGGAGTCTGGCAGTACCTCATGCTGGCAGTTACCTCCTCTAACTCCACCCCGTTCTTTAAAAAGAAACTTTTTAAAATTTTATTTATTTGAGTATTTTACCTGCATATGTGTGTAGGTGCACTGTGTCTGTATAGTGCCTGTGGAGACAGAAGACAGTGTCGGAGCCCCGGAACCGGAGCTACAGATGGTTGTGAGCCACCACGTTGGTGCTGGGACCTGAATCCAGGTCCTCTGGAAGAGCAGCCAGTGCTCTAACCACTGAACCATCTCTCCAGCCCCTCCAGCCCATCCTTACTGTTCAAATGCAAGTTTAGGTAATAGAAGCCATTTTCTGTTGCTTCCGAGGTGTCTCACACCTTGATAATGTGACTCTGAACAACAACAACAAGAAGAAACTTTCATCTTGGTGAACTCAACATCTGATGTCACTCTCCAAACAAAGCGTAGTACCTACAGTACGCCAGGCCCCGTTCTTTTTTCTTTTCCCATTTTATTTATTTATTTATTTATTTATTTATTTTTCTATTATCAGCTTGATACAGTATAAATTCTTATCCTAATTGTGAAATGCTTCATTGAGGCTTGCCCAGGAACTGAGTAAAACCAAAACTTATTATAAGCCACAGTCATCCTAGGGTCCCCCCTGCCATGTAGCCTCCCTGGTTCTGTGGGTTGCAGTCTGATTGTTCTTTGCTTTATATCTAGAATCCACTTATGAGTGAGTACATACCATGTTCGTCCTTCTGGGTTTGGGTTATCTCACTCAGGATGATATTTTCTAGTTCCATCCATTTGCCTGCAAACTTCATGATATAATTGTTTTTCTCTGCTGAGTAGTACTCCATTGTGTATATGTACCACATTTTCTTAATCCATTCTTCAGTTGACGGGCATCTAGGTTGTTTCCAGGTTCTGGCTGTTACAGATAGTGCTGCTATGAACATAGCTGAGCATGTATCTTTGTGGTATGATTGAGCATTCCCTGGGTATATATATGCCCAAGAGTGGTATGGCTGGGTCTTGAGGTAGATAGATTGATTCCCAATTTTCTGAGAAACCGCCATACTGATTTCCAAACTGGCTGTACAAGTTTGCATTCCCACCAACAGTGGAGGAGTGTTCCTCCTGCTCCACATCCTCTCCAGCATTGACTGTCTTCAGTGTTTTTGATCATTGCCATTCTGACAGATGTAAGGTGGTATCTCAGAGTCGTTTTGATTTGCATTTCTCTGATGCACCATTCATTTGAAATAGAACATTTTACACTTACTTATTTATTTCCCGGTGGAGGAGGGTGCCTGCCGTGGTGTGCATGTGGAGGTCAGAGGACAACCAGCCAGAATCAGTTCTCTCCTCCCACCACGTGGATCCCAGGGATCACAGTCGGATGGATCCTCAGGCTTGGTGGCACATGCCTTACCTGATGCGCATCTTGCTGGCCTGAAATAGGAGATTTTAACTGTTGTAAGTAAATTTAAAATAACGGCAGTAGGGCTGGTGAGACGGCTCAGCAGGAAAAGCACTTGCCCAGAAAGTGTGGCAACATGAGTTCAATCCCTGGGACCCCAGAAAGGTGGAAAGAAAGAACAGGCTCTCCTCTGACCTCACATGTGCACTGTGGCGTGCGCACCCACATGCTCACATCACACTCATACACACCCACATGCTCATATCACACTCATGCACAATATTAAAAAGCATCAGCTAGGCAACGGTAGTGCACGCCTTTAATCCCAGAACTCGGGAGGCAGAGGCAGGCGGATCTCTGTGAGTTCAAGGCCAGCCTGGTCTACAGAGCAAGATCCAGGACAGGCACCGAAACTACACAGAGAAACCCTGTCTCAAAAAATAAAAACAATAAAAAACATAAAAACATCAAAAGCAAATCCTTACAAATCTGGGTTATTTTTGAGTATGTGCAGAAGTTTTGATATACTTCCTCTAGTTAATTAGTAAAGTTTAAAATATATAATCTGTGGGGCTAGAGAGATGGCCCAGCAGTTAAAAGCACCAGCTGCTCTTCCAGAAGATACAAGTTTAGTTCCCATCACCAATATCAGGTGGCTCACAACTATCTGTAACTCCATATCTAGAGGATCTGACGCCCTCTTCTGGCTTCTGTGAGCACTGCACTTATGACATATACCCATATGCAGATACACACATGCCTAAACATAATTAAAAATAATAAAATATTTTTAAAAGATACATTTTATCTTTGGAGTTAGAACTCCTAGTGTGTCTTCTAACACAGAATGACAGTCATGTGTTTAACATCGGTTTGTTTTATTTTAGGGCATTCGGTCCACTTTGGTGCCACGAAGACATCACACCCAAAAACCAGAACTCGAAGAGCGCGGAGCAGCTTTCTAATTTCCTACGTCATGTTGTATCTGTATTTAAAGACTCCAAATCAGGTACTTTGTCCTGTTTCCCCAAATCCCTCTCACAGCAGTCTTCTCTCGTGGCGCTCACTACATGAGTATGATGTACGACACATCATACATTTCCAAACTGCAGTTAAGAGCAGTAAGATTTATTCCTTTTTGTCCATGTTCGTGGGACATCCAGACATGTCAAAAGGCCTCCGGGGCCATAAAAAATTAAGAACTACTATTTCCATTGGGTCTTCTATTCTTGTCTGTCTCCCTGAAAAGAGGAACCACAGTCGTACAACTTAACGACCCCAAGTAATCCTGCACTTTATACTGCATTTTCTTTCTCACCTGGTCAGACGGTTTTCTCCTGCCTGAGATCTTGCTTTCGGGACAAGGATCAGGTAACTTCATTTCCTTCCCTGAAGTGTCTGCATTTCGGGGTATGTATACTGATAGAACAGAACAGAGTCTTCAGCACCAGGTCTCAGATGTCTTTAGAACTAGTTAGATGCAGCCTTACCTTTCCTCTACTTTAAAAATGTATTTCTAGCCGGGCAGTGGTGGTGCATGCCTTTAATCCCAGCACTCGGGAGGCAGAGGCAGGGGAATCTCTGTGAGTTCAAGGCCAGCCTGGTCTCTAAAGCGAGTTCCAGGAAAGGCGCAAAGCTACACAGAGAAACCCTGTCTCGAAAAACCAAAAAAAAAAAAAAATGTATTTCTAACAAAACTTTTTAAAAAGAAGTAAGCCAAGCAGGCCAGCCTAGTACATAGTGAGTTCCAGGCCAACCTGAGCTGCAGTGTGAGACCCTTTCTTTTTTTTTTTTTTTTTTTTTTTGGTTGTTTTTTATAAAGTGTCTTTGTGTAGCTTTTTTCCTTTCCTGGAACTCACTTGGTAGCCCAGGCTGGCCTCGAACTCACAGAGATCCGCCTGGCTCTGCCTCCCGAGTGCTGGGATTAAAGGCGTGAGCCACCACCGCCCGGCATGAGACCCTTTCTCAACAGAAGGGAGGAAGGGAGGGCTGGAAGGAGGGAGGGAGGGAAGAAGGAAGGGGAGGCAGGAAGGAGGGAAGGAAGGAAAGTATTCTATAAAAAAGGAGTCCAGGGGCTGAAGAAATAGCTCAATCAGTATGCTTGCTGCAAACACATGAAGACCTGAGTTTGGATGCCCAGCAGGCACACACCTGAACCCCAGCACTGGGGCAGGGGGGCAAGGGGATCTCCAGAGCTCACTGGCCAACCAGTATAGCTGAAATGCGCAGACTCCAGGTTCCGTGAGAGACACTGTCTCCAAAAGTAAAGAGAGAGAGAGTCACTGAGGAAAAGACCTGGCATCACATCACCATGTCACCTCCACACGTGCACATCAGCGTACACCCAAAAATGAAAATAAAGAAAAAAAGAGAGCCGGGCGGTGGTGGCGCACGCCTTTAATCCCAGCACTCGGGAGGCAGAGCCAGGCGGATCTCTGTGAGTTCGAGGCCAGTCTGGTCTCCCAAGCGAGTTCCAGGAAATGCGCAAAGCTACACAGAGAAACCCTGTCTCGAAAAACCAAAAAAAAAAAAAAAAAAAAAGAAAAAGAAAAAAAGAGAAAGCACTATAGAAGAAGAAGATAAAGGAAAAGGAGCGTGTTAAATAATACATTTGTGCAGATGGGCTGTTTGCCAGACACTGTGTTTTTTAATTCTTGCAACATCACTGTGAGATACAGCCTGCTACTCACAAGTCAAAGAGAAGGACTGGGGCTCTTATGGAATCACAAACCCTCTGATTTAAAACCAAGACCATCCTGCCTCGAAGCCTCTGCCTCTTCCTGCAAGTCCCATGACTTATACTGTTTGTTTTAGGCTTTGAAATGACTTAAAGTTCTATTGTTCTCTTGTCTGTTGGTTTACATATTGTTTTCCTTTATTTTTAAATTTTATGTGGCTGGCTGTGTTGCCTGGACATTTTATGTGCACCATGTGCGAGCAGTGCCTGTGGAGGCCAGAAGAGGGCATCATATCCCCGGAGCTGGAGTTACAGGTGGTTGTGAGCCACCATGTGGGAGCTGGGAACTGAACCCCGGTCCTCTGGAAAGAGCAGCAAGTGCTCTTAACCGATGAACCATCCCTCCAGGCCTTTATGTTTATTTTTAAGTTTCACAGTGCCCAAGGCCTTGCACATGTTAGGCAGACCCTCTGTTCCTAAGCTAGATACACACCCTGTCTGTTTGTTTCTGAGGCAGGGTCACCCGGTCCGTGTCACACTGTTCCACTGAAAATGGCTGGTTTTTAAGTGAGCATCACCACGGGGTGTGTGCGTGGCATGGGTGGTAGATGCTGTTAGCTGGTTCTAACCCTCTTCATGACTTGAGCGCACCAGCGTGAAGCACCCAGGCTGACGTGTCCGTCCACTGTTCTTCTGGCTGTAGGCTTCCATCTGGAGCAGCATTTGAGTGAGGTCGCGCTGCAGACAGCCCTGGCGAGCTCATCCCGGCACTACGCAGGCCGATCCTTCCAGATTTTCCGGGCCCTCAAACAACCCCTGTCAGCGCATGCGTTGTCTGACCTCCTGTCGCGATTGGTGGAGGTGATCGGAGAGCACGGTGATGAGATTCAGGTATGGGAGGGAGTGACCCCGCGAGTACCCCTCCATGGCATAGCACTCTGCTGGAGTCCATAGAAGCTGGCTGGCTTTAACCCTCAGAACCACACACACAAATAGATTTTTAGAAGTTAGCCCTTATTATTTCCAAGTCACTCCAGGGGATTGCTCTGCAGACTCCACAGACAGGACCACATTTGGTGACATGAACATACGAAAATCCCTCGATGGCTCCTCGTGTCTGTCTGTTTGGTGGTTTTACGTGGCAGGTGGCGGTGGGTTAGTTTGTATTGTTTGGGGTTCTTTTGTGTTGTTTTGGGTCTTTCTGCCCTCTGCTGAGGACTTAATTATACTCAGTATGTTCAGCCAGAGCCTGAGCAGGGATCCCCACTGTATGTGGGCCAAGCTCCGCCCTTCCCGGTGTGGATGACTCCCAGGGCTGTAAGGAGATCTGGAAACAGGATGGAGAGAGACTCACTGCTGGAGAGACCCCATGGGTAGAGCTCAGAGCCTTGGGGCCACTGAGTGGCTGTGAGGCTAAGGCCAGCCCCCCTTCCCCCTGTGAAACACACTCTGTCTCTCTTCTTTCCATCCAGCAGAAGTTCGAGTAAAATTTCAGAGGCACGGTTCTCCCTACACCTCACCTTGCCCATGGCTTCCACACATTGTCACCCCTACATTTCAGTGGCCTGCCCTTCCCCTCAGCAGGGGACTACTCACCACCCCACCCCACCCCACCCCCGCCCCACCCGCTCTGTTGTGTTTTTAACCCTCCTAAGGCTGTCAGAGTTGGGGAAATAAATCCTTATGGTTCTCTGCTAACCTCTACGCTGTGTGGTTTCCCAAGCGAGCCTTATAATTGGATCTTAGACTTTGTAAATGAATACCGTCACGATTGTCTAGAGTTCAGAAGTCCCATCGTGGTTGGAAGAGAGGTTGTGCTAGGTGAGCTCACCCTCAGGAGGTTAGCAGCTCCGAGTGCGCTCTGTGTTAGCGCTCTGTGTCCTTTACAGGGATACGTGATGGAAGCGCTCCTGACCTTGGAAGCCGCCGTTGACAACTTGTCTGACTGCCTGAAGAACAGTGACCTCTTCACAGTGTTATCTCGGTGAGAATCTGGGTATCAAATGTACTGTGCTGAATGGTGGCCAGAGTACAAAGGACAGATGTAGGTTTTGAAATCTACTTAGGACCTAAAGGGTATATTTGGTATCTTCTTTTATTAGGAATGTTTTTTTTTTTATTTATGTGTATAAATGTGCACCACCTGAGTGCCTGGGAGTTACAGGTGGTTGTGAGCCATATGTAGGTACTGGGAACCGAACCCTGATCTCTGCAAGGGCAATAAATATTCTTAACCACTGAGCCATCTTTTCAGCCCTGTTTTATTTCCTTAAATTTAAAAAAGGCAGGAGGGCATTGCAACATACATATGTTTTCATTATATATATATTTTAAAACTTGGTCTCAGCACCCCCATGGGAGTGCTCATGATCACCTGTAACTCCATTTCTAGAGGATCATAACACACAGTTCCAGCCTCTGCAGGCACCAGGAATGCATGCAGCACAATACATACATGCAAGCAAAACTCTCATACATATAAGATAAAAATAATTTTTAAGAGAAGAAGACACTGTGGGCTAGTCTGGAATTCACTCTGTAGAGCAGGCTGACTCATTCACAGAGATCTGCCTGCCTCTGCCTCCTGAGTGGAGGGGGAAAGGCGTATGTCTCTCTCTCTCTCTCTCTCTCTCTCTCTCTCTCTCTCTCTCTCTCTCTCTCTGTGTGTGTGTGTGTGTGTGTGTGTGTATGTGTGTAGGCCAGAAGAGCATATCAGATCTCCTGGAAATAGAGTTAGGAACAGTTATGAGCTGTCCAACATGGGTGCTAGGAACCAAACTCGGATGTGTTCTGTAAGAGCAATACGTGCTCTTAAGTGCTGAGCCTTCTTTTTAGCACCTAAATCCTCAAACATTTTTAAATAATACATAATAATGGTCTATTTATTACATTGGGAAGCAGAACTAAATGAATATGTAGCGTTCATCCAAACTACACCTATGAAAGCAGCTAGAATGGAGGCCGGCTTAAGTAAGTAAATACTTGAATAGCCTTTAAAGTATGGCCGTACTCTTGTTTACTAACTCATTTCAAATTATTTGTAATCCCATGATTCTGTGGTTAAACTTGTTCTTGAAACCAAGTCAGCAAATTTACCTTTCATCCTCTTGAACCTTACTTTATTTAAGATTAATTTTATTATATTAAGTATGTGTGTGGTGGGGGTATGTGCTTGTGAGTAATGATCCTGGAAGAGGCTAGAGAAGTTGAATCCCCTGGAGCTGGAGTTACAGGTGAGCCGCCATCTGGATGGTAGGGATCAAATTCAGGTCCGCTGCAAAGACAGCCAGTCGGTGACCTTAACCACTGAGCAATCTGTCCAGCCCCATAGACATTATTTTATTTATTTCTCTGTGTAGTTCTGACTGTTCTAGAACTCACTCTGTAGACCGGGCTGGCCTCAAACTCACAGAGATCCACCTGCCTTTGCCTCCTGAGTGCTGGAATTAGAGATGTGCACCACCACCACCACCTGGCTAATATTTTATTATTTTTTAACTTGAACATTTTTTATACCTTTGATGTGATCACTAACACTGCAATCATCAATCGTTTGAACCCATATCTCTCAGTCTGTAAAGGTGTAATAGGTAAAGCTGAATATGGAGGCTCATACCTGTAATCCTAGCCCTGAGGCTGAAGCCGCAGGGGAATTATGAGAAATCTGAGGCCAGCCAGGATGCATAGCCAGACTCTATGAGAGAGGCGGTGGGAGAGGAGGAAGGAAGGAAGGAAGGAAGGAAGGAAGGAAGGAAGGAAGGAAGGAAGGAAGGAAGGAAGGAAGGAAGGAAGGCTGACAAAGAGTTTGACCCTTTCAGTATGAGTAGAGTTAAAAGACAGTTCTAAGTTCAAGGCCAGCCTGGTCAACATAGTGTGTTCTGAGTCAGCCAGGGCTGCATAGTGAGACCCTGTCTCAGAAGGGGAAAAGGAGACGAAACAATCAAGTTTTATAAGTGCAAAAACATTTCCTTTGCCCTGTGCACTTACCTTTTTCCTTCTTAATAACCTTCTGTTCTAAGTTAAAAGGAGATAAACTTTGCACTTGTTGGTATATTTTATTTTATAACTATTCCCATTCAAATTCAAACAGGATACAAATGAAAGGTCACTAAATTGCTGGGGTTTTAGACTTTCAATAAATGAAAGTTAGTATTGTTTTTTGGTTTTTGGAGATTGTTCTTGCTAAGGTTTATTTTTCATAGCTTTGAGTTAAGAATAAAAGACACGTAAGTAGGAAGTCCCCCATCCAAGTGCTAACCAGGTCTGGCCCTGCTTAGCTACCGAGGCACGGTCAGGGTGCTATGGTCATAGACTAAGTGGTGTTCTCTGAGGAGTGTTCCTCCTTGGCTGTTTCTCAGAAGACAAAAGCACCAGCTCTTCAGTGGTGCATGCTGGCTCTCTGCTGACTTCACCTCTGTTTATACCCAGTTCTTCGTCACCAGATCTGAACTCCAGCAGCAAACTGACCGCAAGCAGGAAGAGCACTGGTCAGCTGAACGTCAACCCCGGGACTCCCAGCGGCAATACCACAACTGCAGAGCGGAGCCGGCACCAAAGGAGCTTCTCGGTGCCCAAGAAGTTTGGTGTGGTTGACCGATCCTCCGACCCGCCTCGAAGCGCCACGCTGGACAGAATCCAAGCTTGTACCCAACAAGGTCTTTCCTCAAAAACCAGAAGCAATTCCTCCCTGAAGGACAGTCTCACAGACCCGTCCCATGTAAACCACCCCACCAACCTGCTGGCCACCATCTTCTGGGTCACAGTGGCCCTGATGGAGTCCGACTTTGAGTTTGAATACCTCATGGCCTTGAGGCTCTTGAACCGACTGCTGGCCCATATGCCACTGGATAAAGCCGAGAACCGAGAAAAGCTGGAGAAACTCCAAGGGCAGCTCCAGTGGGCTGACTTCTCGGGGTTACAGCAGCTGCTCCTGAAGGGCTTCACCTCTCTCACCACCACAGACCTGACCCTGCAGCTTTTCAGCTTGCTGACGCCAGTGTCCAAAGTGCCCATGGTGGACTCATCCCAAGCCATCGGTAAGGCCAACGTCGCGCATCCTTGTAGCCCTGGTGGTGGCTGCATTCAGCCGTAGAGAAATAAGACTATACTATCTGTCTGTATCTATAGTATTAGACACTGGCGATCAAATAAAAGGGGCAGCAATTTATGTAGATGTATTTGTGTGTCTGTGTGTATACATGTATACATATGGAAATGTATGGATACGAATGATTTCTAGGTCAAATTGCATGGACTGTCAACTTAGTCCTTGCTCTTATACATTTCTTTCCTAATTCCCAAATCTTTTGGGATTTGTTTGGTTTGGTTTGGTTTTGCGGGAGTGTGTGGGGGTTGCCTTTCTTTGTTTTCTTGCCGAGAATTCACTCTGTAGACCAGGCTGGCCTTGAACTCACAGAGCTCTGTCTGCCTCTGCCTCCCAAGTGCTGGGATTAAAGGTGTGCACCACCACATCCAGCTTAGGTTTTGTCTTTTTTTTTTTTTTTTTCGTTTTTCGAGACAGGGTTTCTCTGTGTAGCTTTGGCCTTTCCTGGAACTCTCTTGGTAGCCCAGGCTGGCCTCAAACTCACAGAGATCCACCTGCCTCTGCCTCCCGAGTGCTGGGATTAAAGGCGTGCGCCACCACCGCCCGGCCCAGCTTACATTTTTGTACTTAAAAAATCTTAAACTAGTACTTCAGTTCAGTTCCGTATATGTCAATAAAATCTGTATGAGTGAGTCATCATTGCCACAAACAGGTGACTACTCTGTTGAAATCACAAGTGTAAGTTCAGTGGCCTCTCTGTAACTGATGTCATTTTTATCATTTTTTTTTCTTTAGCTGATCATACTTACCCTCCTTCCCAAAGCTCCTTGGGGGCTGGTGATGTAGCCAGTGGACAGAGTGTGTGCCTGGCTTATACAAAGCCGTGGACTCAATCCCCAGCACCACACACAACCAGGTGTGGTGGGACATCCCTATAATCCCAGCACTCAAGAAATGGAGGCAGGAGGGTTAGAAATTCAAGGTCATCCTTGCTCATGTTAAAGATCATTCTGGTCTACGTGAGACCCTGTCTCAAAAACAACAACGACAAGACCGTTTTCGAATCACCTTGGGACCAAACAAACTCTGGGTACGCCTTCCCGCTGTTACCAGTCACCACGTCCCGTCCTCAGCCATTGCCATTGTGTCTTCTCTCCCCCAGGATTTCCGCTGAATGTCTTGTGTCTCCTGCCCCAGCTGATCCAGCATTTTGAGAATCCCAATCAGTTCTGTAAGGTTATAGCCGAAAGGATTGCTCAGGTATGCATTAGGGGTCCATCTGCAGCAGATCCGTTAGGAAGTCCTGGGGCCAGATGGAAATGGCCAGTTTGGAGAAGGCAGTGGTCATCTCGAAAGTTGCTGCCACTCATAATGGACATCTCTAAGTGGCTGTGACAAACTGGCTTGTTTTTTTTTGGTTTTTTTTTTTTTCCTTCATTATTAAGAAAAGCAAGCAGGCTGGGTGTGGTGGTGCATACCTTTAATCCCAGCACTTGGGAGGCAGAGGCAGGTGGATTTCTGTGACCTCAGCCTGGTCTACAGAGCGATTTCCAGGACAGACTACACACAGAAACCATGTCTGGGGTGGGGGGGGGGGAGAAAGAGAAAGAGACACAGACAGACAGACAGACAGAAAGACAGACAGACAGAGAGGCCAGTGGGAGCTGGAGAGATGGCTCAGCAGGAAAAGGTGCTTGTCACCAAGCCTGCCCACCTCCATCTCCAGAACCCGCATGATGGGAGGAGAGAGCCGGCATCCTCAGGCTGTTCCCTTCTCTGACCCCCACGTGCACTGCTGGCACTCACTTGCTCACACACGTACATGTTCACACACTAACAATTAAAGAAAGCAAAGCAAGAGGGAAAGTGTACTAACTAATTACTAGACTAATTAAAAGTATTTCTGTGGCTATCAAAAATTAGATGGGGCTGTGTTCCAGCCTATTAGGACTTAGGATATTTACTAAGATTTCTTCCTGTCCATTGGAATGCTCTAACTGGGCCTGTTTTATCTTCAAAGGTTTGCTTGGAAGAAAAAAACCCTAAACTTTCAAATCTGGCTCACGTTATGACCCTTTATAAAACTCACAGCTACACAAGGGACTGTGCCACGTGGGTCAATGTGGTCTGTCGCTACCTTCATGAGGCCTACGCCGACATCACCTTGAACATGGTCACCTACCTGGCAGAGGTAAGCGATGACGCTAAGGATAACACGGATGTCAGCGTCCGCGGTTCCACGTGTTTATGGAGCTTTGACACTGGCTGTCCACCATGTGTCATCACAAATGCTAATGGATGCCCTTGAAATCCTCCCAACATACCGGTGACTGGGTATTCTGTAAAGAAGCCGAGGCGTGGCTCAGTGAACTGATGAGCTCTAACTTTAAGGTAACTGGCCCTAGATCCAGTTGCCTCCAAAGTTTACCCCCCCCCCACTCACTCTACTTATACCCATCAGAGTGTGGCTGAGATGAACTTGATCCTAGCCTGGCATGGCAGTGCACATCTTAGAGGCAGACAGAGCGGTGGCCGCGGAGACAGAGCGGCCGCAGAGGCCGACAGAGCGGCGGCGGCCGCCGCAGAGGCAGGCAGTGCACATCTTTAATCCCAGCGCTTGAGAGGTGAAGGGGGTAGGGGTGGGGTTCACATCTTACCAAGGAGTTACTACATGGCTAGATGTGTTCATCATGGATTGTTCTAAACTAATTAACAAAGTATAATCTTGAAATGAAATCTCTATCATTGCCTTTTGTCTGTGAAACCAGAAACATGCCATACACATGTGTTTCTAGCACATCCCTCTCAACCCTTCCTTTGACTTCGGTACCATGGATGTAAGACATTCATAGTGTTTCACGGGGCAACAGAGGGCATGGAGAGCACCTCCAGTGTTTGATACACAGGTCGTTCTCTGAGCAAATGACTAGTAACAGTGAACTTCCTCCAGCCTTTTCAGTGTTTCTTTTCCTTCTGAGATATGCTCTTCCCAACCCTTGTTCCCAAAGAAAAGAGAGCAGCCTTCCGTAACTCTTCTTGGTGTAATTATCTAGTTCCAGGTTGCTTGAAACATCATTTTTTCAAGGGCTCTATAAGACCAAAAGTATCAACCTAACAGAGGGTGCCACCCGTCTGACACTTATCACTGATCCTACAGGGTTTTGACTTACAATATGGATGAGTGGTGTATGGACCATGCCAGACTGTCAACAGCCAGGGTCATTGGCTAATTCAATACTAGCTCATGTGCCCTCATACATAGTATTCCATTGCTTCTGATAATCCCATGGTCATATCTTTCCCTGCAAGCGAAGGCACCCTTCCCTCAGCACCCAGAAAGTATGAGAAGAACCAATACAAACATCCTGCTACAAAAGCAGGGAACATGCCACTCCAGTCCTAAGAGGTAATGAGTGAGATGACCACACAGGAGACTTTGTCTAGAACATTCACCATAGTGGTTTTCAAAGTACAAATTGGATGTGGTGTGTACATACAGTGGAATAGTATTCTGTCTTCCAAAGGGAAAAAAATCTGGAGCTGGAGAGGTGCCTCTGTGGTTAAGAGCACTGGCTGCTCTTGCAGAGGACCCAGGTCCAATTCCCAGCGCCCACATGGCAGCTCACAACTGTCTGTAACCCCAGTTCCAGGGGATCTGATACCCTCTTCTGACCTCATGTGTACCAGACATGTAATGGTGCACATACGTACATATACATGCAAAACATTCACACATAAAAAATAAATCCGAAAAACAATGTAATAGATGTATAATTTATTCTGCTCAGCCCTTATCTCAAAACTGTCAGCCAAACATGCTGTTATGGTCTCACTGGTGATGTTTCTGTGTCCGCCCACCAGCTGCACATAAATCTACTGATATTTTAATTATCGTCTGCTGCCCCACAGTCAACACTTTCCCAGCCACTCAGCCACAGTCGCCACATGTAGGTTTAAATTAAGTATTGTTCTATTTACCAACAAAGACTCGGAAGTCAGATGTGGGGGTGAAAACCTGCTAGAAGCCGAGAAGCAACCGGCTGACCTTGCTTTTCGGCCGGAGACACCACAAGGGATGCGTCTCTTCCCTCATCCCAGAAGCCCAAACTCTAGTCCCCTCCCTCTCCTTCCTGTGGGTCTTCTCTATCCAAATTGCTGGCTTGTCTCTGACTAATTCCAGTCAGCTAGTTGCTGGCTCTGTCCCCTGCTCCCAGGCAAACTTGATTGACAGTCTGGAGGGTCACCGCGTGATTTTAATAGCCCACAACACCCTGGTTTCCTGCCCTATGGAGTCTATTGACTCTGTCAGCTTCTCTTGCTCATCCAGGTCTTGGCCATGTGTACACACAGACCTGTGTGGCTGTGCTCAGGTCCCTCTGAACCTGCTCTGCTTGCTCAGTATTTTACTTTGTGAGCTGCCTTACACGTGAGTGTGAGTCTTCTGTGTTGCTTACAGGTGTGGCTTGTTTATGTTGCAAATGGCCCTGTTATCACATTATACACTATCAAGTGATATTTGGTAATGTGTCAAGTGGTCACTGACTTTTTACCAAGATCTGTTTTTAAAATTATGATGGGGTGCAGGTGAGTATAGTACCTACAGAGGCCAGAAAAGGCATTGGAAACCTGGAGCTGGAGTTGCAGGTGTGGTGAGTTGTGGTGTGGTTCTAGGAAACAGACTCTGGTCCTCTGCAAGAGCAGTGTGTGTTCTTAACCACGATCTGTCTCTCCAGTCCCGGATCATTACTTTGTATTAAAAAAAAAAAAAAAAAGGCCAGGTGGTGGTGGCGCACGCCTTTAATCCCAGCACTTGGAAAGCAGAGGCAGGCGGATCTCTGTGAGTTCGAGGCCAGCCTGGTCTATAGAGTGAGATCCAGGAAAGCCAGGGCTACACAGAGAAACCCTGTCTTGAAAAAAATTAAAAAAAATAATTTTACAAAATTGTGTCCTATGATCCCATTTCCTAAAGTAGAAGTACATCATCTAAGGATGAGGATATGTGGATGTTACTTAGTTCTTCCACATTAGGGAGGTTGGTCTTTACAAAGATTTTTCTAGTTTACAGTCTACAAATGGTGTGTAAGTACACTTGTTTTCCCAGGTCCTGACTAAATCTTGCTATTCCGTTTGTCCTTTTACGTTCTGTTCTGCTTACACTTTCACACTGTTTTCTTTGTGTTTGTCCTTGTTTTGTTTGTCTATTTCCTTTCTAGTCGACATAGTCATTTTCCTACACAACAGGCTTGTGTAGCTCTCTGATTCCTTGTATGTGACCTGTCCAGTTATTTGATGTGGGAGTTCAACATCTATTTGAATCATTCCTGTCAGCTCTTTGAAGTGAATTTGAACAGTGATATTTTGGCGGCAGGGGGGGGGGGGATGGTGTTCAAGACAAGGTTTCTCTGTGTAACAGCTCTGGCTATCTTGGAACTTGCTTTATAGACCAGGCTGGCCTCGAACTCACAGAGATCCGCCATCTGCCTCCAGAGTGCTGGAATTAAAGGCGTGAACCACCACCAACCAGCAAACAGTGAACTTTTTTTATAAAAAAGCTTTTTAAAAATATTCTTTTCATTTTTATGTGTTAATGGTATTTTGCCTGCATGTATGAAAGTGCACCGTATGTATGAAGTACCTGCAGAGGCCATAAGATGCTCTGAAATTAGAGATAAGGACAGTTGTGGGCCACCATGTGGGTGCTGGGGACTGGACCCAGGTCCTCTGGAAGAACAGTCGGTACTTCCAGCTGCTGAGCCTGCCCTCCATGGCACCTGTACACCTGCACATAAATTCAACATGGGCACACTCATACACACAATTTTTTTAAGCTTTATGGAGACTGGAGGGGTGCTCAGCACCTCAGCCATGCTCTTCCAGAGGGTTGAAGTTTGATTCTCAGCACCTAGATGGCTGCTCAGAACCTAACTCCAGTTCCAAGTGATCCGACGCTCTTTCCTGGCCTCTGCAGGCATCGCATGCATGTGGTATATAGACTTACACACAGGCAAACACCCACACATAAAAATAAATATGGAAATAACTTTTTTTAAGAGATGGCAGCAAATCCCTTGAGTCTGGAGCTACAAGTGGCTGCTAGCCACTGTGTGGGTTGGAGCTGAACTCAGGCCCTCTACAAGGATAGCCTTTGCTCTTGTACTCTAAGCCATCACTCTGGCTAGAACAATGAACTTCTATCATGATGTCTATCATACTTAGTTTCTCATTATTTTAGTTTTCCTTTGGATAATATCAATTTCTTTTTCTGCTATAAAGGCAGTATGCAAACACAAAATTTGGAAGAAGATTGTTTTAGAAAAATGATATTAAAATTATATTATTTGGGGGCTGGAGAGATGGCTCAGCAGTTAAGAGCACTGACTGCTCTTCCAGAGGACCCGGGTTCAATTCCCAGCACCTACATGGCAGCTCACAACTGTCTGTAACTCCAGTTCCAGGGGATCTGACACCCTCACACAGATATACATGCAGGCAAAACACCAGTGCACATTAAATAAATAAATAAATAAATAAATAAATAAATAAATAAATCTTTTTTAAAAATTATATTATTTGTACAGAAATGCTCTTCACATTGCTTTAGCATTATCTGTTATATAGATAATTGTGTGTGTGTGTGTATGTGTGTGTGTGTTGTCTTCTACTTAATATTACCTACCATGTTTAAAATGCCATTGTAAAGTGAGTGTGGTATCACACACCTTTAATCCCAGAACTTGGGAATCCAAGGCAGGTGGATCTATGTGAGTTTGAGGCCAACCTGATCTACATAGCAAGTTCCAACCAGCCAGAGTTAGATGGTGGGATCCTGTCTCAAAACAAAAACAAACAAACAAACAAAAAAGCCATCCTGTCAATTGAATCATCCCTCATTAGATCCTTCTTTTGTTTCATGTATGATTTTTTTAACCATATAACAAAAGCCATGGCAAAATTATACGTGATCAAAGTGTTTATTTCTGGTGTGGGGTGTGTTCCTGGAAGTACGGTTCTCGTTTCCAAAGCTATGAACTTTGAATGGGCATGGTGGCATTCACCTGTGTATCAGTGCTCTCACCTGTTCATAGAGAGTTTGGGTCTAACCTGGACTACACAGTGAAAGAGTATCTCAAAAACAAAAATCAAAACACACAAAAAAGCTGTAGACCTCTTTAGCTTCTGTGATCTCTACTGCTAAATTATCCAATTGACATCTCTAATGATATATGAAACATTCATGTCCAACATTAATTAATACTCATTAACCAACAGTGGATATTCTCAGTTTCTAACCTTTGCCAATTTGGTAACCAACAAATTATATCTTTAAATTTGTAATTTTGATAGTGTCCCATAGTTTTCCTATCAAGGTTTATTTTCTGTTTTTTCACTATTTGAATTTTATGCTTATGATTTCGGAGTTCCTTGAATTGCCTTCACTACTTTTTATTCATTAATTAGGCTTTTAGCCTGGAGTGGTTGAGCACGCCTGTCATCCCAGCACTTGTGAGGCAGAGACAGGAGGATGTCTGTGAGTTTGAGGCCAGCCAGTGCAAAATAGTGAGGCCTCTTCCAAAACAAACAAACAAAAAATAGTTAGGGTTTTGTTTGCCCCCCTAAGCATGCTGCAATGATAGGGGTGTGGGAAAGCCTGGTATTTCCCCGGGGAAGAGGGACAGAGGGACGAACTGACTGACGGGCTGCACTTTGCCTCCTGCAGTTGCTGGAGAAAGGCCTCCCCAGCATGCAGCAACCGCTCCTCCAGGTCATCTACAGTCTGCTCAGTTACATGGACCTTTCCATTGTTCCGGTCAAGCAGTTCAACGTGGAAGTCCTGAAGACCATTGAAAAATATGTGCAGGTGAGTGTTTGGACAGACTCACTCACTCGTCAGGGGTATCCAGGAGAGACCAAAGAGGCTGGCTTGCCCGGCTTGCCCTCGGGTGTAAGGCCATCTGGCATCCAACCCCACACTCATTCCTCTGTACCCACGACACGTGGCCGACAGACAAGCGCACTAGTTGGTCACACCCCGAGTGGCGTTTGTAGGAGAAAGTCAGAAAGAGACCTTAACACGTTCCTTGCTTCAGGGACATAGCTGTCTCATTGGCACACAGCCTGAGTATTCCAAGCACACACCTGGCTGGGAAGTTGAGGGGGAAGGGCCTGTGCTGGTGTCTTATTTCAAAGATGGAGGAGGGAGAAAGAAGGTGTGTGCATGCACAGTTCCAGGCCAGATCTTTACTTTGGAATTTAGAAACGTAACCCAACAACCAACCAAAAAAAAAATTAGAGGGATAAATGAAGAAAAATGGCAAAATGTGAATAAATGATAAGAACATAAAAGTTTGTTATGCTGGCCTCTGTTTCTGTAATATTGTAATATTTCTATAACAAGCAGTCCCTAAAAATATTAATAAAAGTGAAAACAGCCCAGACATGGTGGCGCACGCCTTAATCCCAACACTCAGGAGGCAGAGGCAGAGGCAGGTGGATATCTGTGAGTTAGAGGATAGCCTGATCTACATAATGAGTTCCAGGACAACTCAGACCCTGTCCCAATAAACTAATTAATTAAAATTTATACACACACACACACACACCAACAAGGGTCAGGGCCAAGATGTCAGCTAGTAAACTTGGAGGTCGCACTTAGACCTGGCTCGGGGCTCCGGGGAATTGCCTTTGTTTCCCTGGCCCAGCAACCTGCCCAACAGAGCACATCAGCAAAGACCCACAGACTGCCTCTTAAAGCTCTGTCCTGAGACTACATCAGGAAAACAAAGCGATTTCTAGAGCCTGGCAGCTAATCTGTTACGTGCAACCACAGACAGAAGGGAGTCCATGTTCCTCTGAGGGTCAGCCCTCAGCCACACTCAACGGCAGAGGAATCTGCTACTCTGCAGTCCTTGGCTTCATAATCCTTTCTTCTCACGGGTGCACTTGGTGCGTCTCAGATTTCAAGGACAAACCCTGAATTTTTCTCTGGTTAATCACATTGACAGAGGTGTAGCGTGTAAATTTTAGACACTGTTTTCCAGAAATTATTTAATGTTAAATTTAATTTCCAGGGTTTTCTTTTCCTCCCATTCATTTTTCAAGGGCTAATGAGAATTGTGTCCTCAGTGTGTGTTCAGTCACGGGTTAGCACTCACAGGAGAGATGTGTGCTCAGTGTGTGTTCAGTCACAGGCTAGCACTCACAGGAGAGATGTGTGTTCAGTCACGGGTTAGCACTCACAGGGGAGATGTGAGCTCAGTGTGTGTTCAGTCACGGGTTAGCACTCACAGGAGAGATGTGTCCTCAGTGTGTGTTCAGTCACGGGTTAGCACTCACAGGAGGTAAGGGCCCCCACGGCACATGGCCTGTTTCCTTGGGGTATGAAGAGGCTCACTCTAGGGACTGGAGAGATGACTCAGGGGTTAAGAGTACTGGTTGATCTTGCAGAGGACCAAAATTTCAGTTCCCATCACCTACACGGTAGCTCAAAACTGCCTGTAACCCCATTTCCAGGCGAATCCAGTGCCCTTTTCTGGCCTTCAGAGGCTCCCGTACACGGTACATATAAAGTAATACAGGCGCATGGACAAACACACTAACACACATACACACACAAAAATTATAAATACATCTTTTTGAAAGAATTCTTGAAATGGTCTAAGCAAGACCGACTGAGTTACAGGCCAGGGAAGTAAACAGGGACCAGATTATTGGAAGGGAGGAGTGCGGGAAGAGGTGGGAAGGGCACCCCATCCCTGCGGGAGGAGGTGGGAAGGGCACCCCATCCCTGCCTCAGTTGATGAGCAGGATGTGATGTGAGGAGGAATGAGATCAGGACGTCCAGTGCAGAATGAGCAGCAGCGAGACCCAGAGAAACAGAAGGACCAAGGAGACAGGACCCTGGAGGTCGGGGAAATCTGCCTGTGAATGATCAGTAGTCTAGTATGGACGTGAAGCTTTTATCTTTTGACAACTTAAGGTGGCTCCTTAGCAAAAATAATGCCCTGCGGTCTTTAACTCTGTGACGCGAATATGGCCACAGCGGATCTGGTTACTTGCGCGTCCCCACAACGTGGTTCGCTTCTCTCGTAAATGCTCTTTGTCGGTCGTTAGTCTTTTCCCAACTACAGACTGTGTGTCAAGTCAGGGAATTCTGACCGGTCAGGAGATGGTTTGGTAGTGAGCACTGGCTCTCAAAACGCGGACTGACGTCTAACCCTTGGACGTTTATCGCCAACAGAGCATTCACTGGAGGGAAGCGTTGAATATCTTGAAGCTGGTCGTTTCTCGATCGGCCAGCCTGGTGCTGCCTTCGTACCAACACAGTGACCTCTCCAAGATAGAGCTCCACCGGGTGTGGACCAGTGCCTCTAAGGAGCTGCCGGGCAAGACTCTGGACTTCCACTTCGACATCTCAGAGGTGCTGACCTACTGTGGCTCTTTCAGTGAACTGTAGCCTGAATGTATGGTGGCCACGGGGGAAAGCAGTTGCCTAGAGAGAGGAAGACTTACATTTGTTTTAAATGAAGACCTCTAAAGTCTAAATTAGGTTCCGTTCTTTTAACAGTGCATGAGTATAGGGCTCTCAATTGGGAATTAGCAAAAGTGGAAACCACAGACTGGAGATGGCTCAGTGGGTAAGAGCGCCCGCTCTCCAGACACAAGGACCAGAGTTCAAATCCCCAGCACCCATGTAAAAAGCCTGGTATAGCTGTGTGCGTCCATAATCCCACCACTGCAGGGTGGGGAAAGGTAGACACTGAGCGCTCATAGGGCATGCTACACAAAATGGTGAGTCTCCAGTCTCAAGGAAATGAGGTAGAAAGAGATAGAAGGCCACCCTCCCACCCAACGCCGTGCTCTGGCCTCCACCTGCCCGGATGCAGGGATGTGCATGCTCACACTTATGTACATGTATCACACAAATAAATGAGATTTGGGAAGGGAGGGGAGGAACTGATTGCTTCATTAACTTTCACCTCTTCCACATTCAAGATGTGACATCTGCATCTATACTTAATATGAAAATGATATTAAGATATTAATTCTGGGCGGTGGTGGCACAGGCATTTAATCCCAGCACTCAGGAGGCAGAGGCAGGCAGATCTCTGTGAGTTCGAGGCCAGCCTGGTCTACAAAGCAAGTTCCAGGATTTCCAGGACTACACAGAGAAACCCTGTCTCAAAAAAACAACTTTTGGGAACTGGAGAGATGGCTCAGCAGTTAAGAGCACTGGCTGTTCTTGCAGAGGACCTGGGCTCAATTCCCAGCACCTACATGGCAGCTCACAACTGTCTGTAGCTACAATTCCAGGGGACCTGACATCTTCACACAGA
>CABHPQ010001015.1:0-40912 GCA_902168405.1 Peromyscus aztecus | reverse complement strand
GGTACCATGAACAGTAGTCAATAGGGTGAGGGGTCTAGATAATCACCAGCTCAAATTCTCCATGTTGTGCAGGTGTTCTCTTCAGCAATAGGGACTTGCCATCGTCTTGTGGAAAGCAACCAATAGCCTTGGAAATAATGTGTTTTTTAGGGGTTCCCATGGGACCCCTTTGGCTAACTATTAGATGTAACCCATCCCCAGAGCAAAGCATCCAGTTGGGGCTCAGCTCCTCCCTTATTTGGCAATATCATTTAGATTGCCTTCATATGTGTCTATCTTTTAGAAAGCTTCTACTGATCTAGGTTGCCATATGACCTCTCAAATGGGCCTTGGTTTTACTTAGTTTACTTGGCCCTCCCCCATATTACCTTCCTTGCACCCCTCTACCCTCCCTCTCCACATTTGCTCCCCCATTCCTGTCCCCACACCCTCAACCATCCATAACTATCTATTCTATTTCCCTTTCCTAGGGAGATCCATCATCATCCCCCCCCCATTCTCATATGCTATATCTAACCTCTATAATTATATGAATTGTAGCTTGATTATTGAAGACGTAACAGCTAGCACCCACATATAAGCAAATACATATTTGTCTTTCTGGGCCTGGATTACCTCACTCAAGATATTTTTTCTAGCTCCATCCATTTGCCTGCAATCTTCATGATTCTGGTTTGTTTGTTTGTTTGTTTGTTTGTTTGTTTGTTTGTTTGTTTAGCAGCTGAGTAATATTCCAGTGTGATAATGTATCACATTTTCTTTATCCATTCATCCCTTGATGGACATCTAGTCTGTTTCAAATTTCTGGCTATCATGAATAGAGCATCAGTGAACATGGTTGAGCAAGTGTCTCTGTAGCAGGATGAAGCATCCTTCGGTTATATGCCCAAGGGTGGTATAGCTGGATCTTGAGATAAATCTATTCCCAGTTTCCTAAGTGACTTCCACACTGATTTCCTTTGTGGATGTACAAGTTTACACTCCTGCCAGTGATGGATAAGTGTCCCCCCTTACTCTAAATCCTTGCCAGCATGAGCTGTCATTTGTTTTATTGATCTTAGCCACTCTGACTGACGTAAGATGAAATCTCAGAATAGTTTGGATTTGCATTTCCCTTGTGGCTAAGAATGTTCAACATTGGAAAAAGTATTTCTCAGCCATTTTTATCATTTGATAATCCTCTGCTTAGATCTAGACCCCATTTTTTAAATTGGGTTATTTGTTTTCTAGATGCCCAGGTTTTCTTGTTGTTGTTTTATTTCTTTATATATTTTAGATATTAGCCTTCTATTAGATGTGTAGTTGGTAAAATCTTCTCCCATTCTGCAGGCTGTCACTTTCTCCAAATGATAGTGTCCTTTGCCATGCATAAGTTTCTCAGTTTCATGAGGTCCCATTTATTAATTGTTGATCTTACTGCCTGTGCTGTCTACATTCTTGCTTGTTAAATCCTTTCCTGTACCAATGAGTTTAAGACCATTTCTCCACTCTTATTCCATCAGATTTAGTGTATCTGTTCTTACGATGAGGTCTTTCATACATTTGGAGTTGAGTTTTGTGCAGAATGATAGGTACGGCTCTATTTGCATTCTTTTACATACAGCCATCCAGTTTAAGCACCATTTGGTGAAAATGTTGACTTTTTCCCAATGTGTATTTCTGGCTTCACCAAAAAACAGGTTCCATGGGTTTATGTCAGGATCTTCAATTCTATTCCATTGATAAACATATCTGTTTTGTGCAAATACCGTGGTCTTTTTATTACTATATCTCTGTAGTACAACTTGAGATCTGGAATACTGATACATCTAACAATTCTTATATTATTAGGATTGTTTTAGCTATACTGGATTGTGTGTGTGTGTGTGTGTGTGTGTGTGTGTGTGTGTTTCCATATGAATTTTGAAAATTGCCCTTTCAAGTTCTGTGAAGAATTGTGTTGAAATTTTGATGGGGATTACATTGAATCTGTAAATCGCTTCTGGTAGGGTGTCCATTTTTACTATATTAATCCTACTAATCCATGAGCATGGGAGATTGCTTCATCTTCTGATATCCTCTTCAGTTTCTTTCTTCAATTTCTTATAGTTTTTCATCACATAAATCTTTCATTTGCTTGGTTAAAGTTACCCCAAGATATTTTTTAGTATATTGTGAAAGGTATTGTTGCGCTAATTTCTTTCTCAGTCTGCCATTTATATAGGAAGGCTACTGATTTTCAAGTATTAACTTTGTATCCTGCTACTTTGCTGAAACTGTTTATTAGATGTAGGAGATTCCTGGTGGAATTTTTTAAAGATCTATTTACTTATACATTTTATGTATATGGATGTTTTGTCTCTGTGTACATCTGCATACCAGAAGAGGAAATCTAAACCCATGTGAACACAGTTTTAGACAGTTGTGAGCTGCCATGTGGGTGCTGGGAATTGAAATTGGGACCTCAGGAAGAGCAGCCAGTGTTCTTAACCACTGAACCATTCATTCTTCTAGCCCTCCTGATGGAATTTTTAGAGCTTCTTGTGTATACATTCATATCATCTGTAAATAAAGATACTTGGAATTCTTCTCTTCCTATTTGTATCCCTTTAATATCCTTCACTTGTCTTATTGCTCTAGTTAAGATTTCTTGTACTAAACTGGAGTTATAAAGAGAGTAGACAAGCTCATCTTGCTTCTGATTTTAGTGGAATTCTTTGAGTTTCGCTCTGTTTGGGTTGATGTTGGCTATGGATTTGCAATAAATCACCTCAGTTATTTGGAGGTGTGTCCCTTGTATGACTAGTCTCTCTAGGACTTTTACCATAAAGGGGTGTTGGATCTTGTCAAAGTTCTTGTCTGCATCTAATGAGAAGATCACATGATCACATTTTTGTCTTTGAGTCTGTTTATGCAGTGGATTACACTGACTGTTTTTCCTGTGCTGAACAATCTCTGCATCTCTGGGATAAAGCCTATCAGTGAGTGATCTTCTATATTTTGTTCTTGTGTTCAGTTGCAAGTATTTTATTAAGAATTTTTGCATCTGTGTTGATAAGAGAAATCGGTCTGTAATTCTCTTTGTTGAGTCTCTATGTGGTTTAGGTATCAGGGTAACTGTGGCCTCATAAAAAGAATTGGGCGGTGTTCCTACTGTTTCTATTTTGTGGAATAATTTGAGGAGTGTTAGTGCTATTTCTTCAAGAGTCTGATAGAATTCTGTACTAAAACCATCTGGCCTCGGGTTTGTTTTTGGTTGGGCAACTTTTAATTACTGCTTCTAGTTCCCTAATTTCTTTCTCAGTCTGTTTTTATTAGTATATAAGAAGACTACTGATTATACAGTGGCTATATGTCTGTTTAAATTGCGTCTCTGCTCTTGACTTAACCTTGGTAGGTGGTCTATATGAAGAAAATTAACCGTTTGTTTTAGATTTTCCAATTTGGTGGAGCATGAGTTTTTAAAGCATGCCCTTACAATTCTCTGGACTTCTTCAGTGTCTGTTGTTATGTCCTTCTTTCCATCTCTCATTTTATTCATTTGGATTGTCTCTCTCAGCCTTTTAATTTGGCTAAGGGTTTATCATTATTATTGATTTTCTCAAATATCAATTCTTTGTTTCATTGATTCTTTGTCTTAATTTTTGAGTTTGTTTCTATTTTACTGATTTCAGCCCTGAATTCAATGCTTTCTTCCCATTTTACTCCCTTTTTATGTTATTTCTTCTTGGTATTCTAGAGCTTCTCACGTGTGGTGTTAGGTAATCAATATGAGATCTCTGTAACTTTTTAAGTAGGCACTTAGAGCTATCGACTTGCCTCTTACAACTGCCTCCATTGGGTTCCATAAGTTTGGGTATGTTGTGTTTTCATTTTCATTCAATTCTAAAATGTTTTGAATTTCTTTCTTAATTTCTGTCTTGACCCATCTTTCATTCAGTAGCAAGTTGTTCAGTTTCCATGAGTTTGTAAGCTTTCTGTTGTTGTTGATATCCAGCTTTAAGACCTGGTGGTCAAATGGGATGCAGGGTGTTACTCCAGTTTTCTTGTCTCTATTGAGATTTGCTTTGTGTCCAACTATGTGGTCACTTTTGGAGAAAGCTCTATGAGCTACCGAGAAGAGGGCACATTCTTTTTGGGGGGATAAAATGTCCTGTCAATATCTGCTAGGTCCATTTGGTTTGTGACATCAGTTAGCCCCAGCATTTCTGTTTACTTTTTGTCTAAATGGCCTGTCTATTGGTGAGGGTAGAGTATTGAAGTCACCCACTATCACTTTGTGTAAGGGTCAATATGTGATTCTAGCTGTAGTAGTGTTTCTTTTATAAACATGGGTGCCCTTGTGTTTGGTACATAAAATTATGTTAAAATTGCCATATCCTCTTGATGGATTGTTCCTTTGATGAGTATGTAGTGTACTTCCTTATCTCTTCTGTTAAGTTTTAGCTTGAAGTCTATTTTGTCATATATTTAAATGGATACACTGGCTTGTTTCTTGGTTTCATTACTTGGGATATTTTTTTCCATCCTTTTACCCTGAGATGATGTCTCTGCTTGGTGTTAAAGTGTGTTTATTAGATTCAGCAGGGACATAGATCCTGTTTTTACATCCAATCTGCTAGTCTGTGTCTTTTTACTGGGGAATTGGGACAATTGACGTTAATAGTTATCAATGATGAGTGTTTGTTGATTCCTGCTATTTTGTTAATGTGCTGTGGGTTTTCTTCCCTTCTCTTGATTTGCTGGCTGATATTTATTCCTTGTGTTTTCTTGGATGTGGTTAACCTCTTCAGGTTGACGTTTTCCTTCTAGTACCCTCTGTAGAGCTGGATTTATAGATGGATAATGCTTAAATTTTGTTCTATTGTGGAATGTCTTTCTTTCTCCATTTATTGTTATTGAAAGTTTTGCTGGGTATAGTACTCTGGGTGGGATCTGTGGTCTCAGAGTTTGTAGAACATTCCTTCAGGCCCTTATAGCTTTTAGAGTCTCCATTGAAAAGTTGGGTGTCATTCTATTAGATCTGTCTTTGTTACTTGGTCTTTTACCCTTGCAACTTTTAATAGTCTTTCTTTGTTCTGCAAGCTTATTGTTTTAGTTATTGTGTGTCATGAGACATTTCTTTTCTTATCCAGGCTATTTGGTATTCCATATGTTTTTGTACCTTTGTACCTTGATGGACATTTCCTTTTTTAGGCTAGGTTAATTTTCTTCTATGACTTTGTTGAAAATATTTTTTTAAATATTTCTTCTCCTTCCTCTATTCCTATTATTCTTAGATTTTGTCCTTGCACCTTGTCCCAGATTTCCTGAATGTTTTGTGCCTGGATTTTTTTTTTGTTAGATTTAACATTTTGGAGTAGGGCAAGGTATCCATTTCTTCAATCTTGTCTTCAATGCCTGAGACTTTTTTTTCCATCTCTTGCATTCTGTTAGTGAGCCTTGCCCCTGAGGTTCTTGTTTGAATTTCTAAATTTTTAGTTTCCAGTTTTCCCTCAGATTGGGTTTTCTTTGTTGCTTTCATTTCCACTTTCATGTCTTGAGCAATTTTCTTCATTCCATTCCGCTATTTGTGTTGCATAGATTTCATGAATGAACTTACTTATATTCTATTTAAGGTCCTTGAACATATTCATAATAGCGATTTTGAAGTCTTTGTCTTGTGCTTCAGTTATATTAGTTTTCTTGGGGCCTACTCTAGCAGGGTTGTTGGGCTCTACTGGAGACCTATTGTCTTGGCTATTATTGTGTTTTTATGCTGGTCTCTAGGCATCTGGGCTTTGGATGGTTTTAATTCTAGATGTTGATGTCTCGTCTTGTCTTTGTTTGATGGATGTTCTGTTCCTTGGTTTCTGTTGCCTTCTCTGGTTCTTAAGAGAGTATAGTAGTTGTGTTTTGCCTGGTAGGGAAAGGGTAGCTTCTGAGAGCCTACCAGGTGTGGCCACTGGAGATCCAGGGCAGATGTTTCTAGGTATTGGGAGTTGACACTAAGAATGGGAATTGTTGGATGCTTGGGAGGAGTGGGGTAGTTGGTGGCTGAGAGGGTCCACAGGAGGGAAGAAAGAAGTCACCAGCATCTGTGTAGACCTCTGGAAACTGGGGCAGAGTGGATAGGGAAGGCACAACAGGTAGTCTGCCACAAAGCTGGGGTAAGACTGGGACGGGGGCTGGAATTGGAGGAAAGGAGGCAGAATGAAGATGGCCTGATTCCTTTGCCAGCATGGCTAGTGGGTTCTCAGGGAGTGCCTGCAGGAGTTGAAGGCCGAGACCAAGGCACGGAGTGGCGGAGGAAGGCTGTAGGAGATCTGCAGGATGCCCTGGGAATGCAGGAAGAGAAGACTGCAGCAAAGTCTCTGCCACAAAGCTGGGGATAGGACAAGGGGACTGGAATTGGAGGGGAGGCGCGTAAGTGAAGATCACCTACCCGATTCCCTTGCCATTGTGGCAGGCAGGCTTCCAGGGAGTCTTATTGAAATATTTAAAACTGTATGATAAACACTGATTTAGTGCCAACTGCCACAGACTCTATACTGAGCACACACACACAAAAAACACCAAGTCAAATTCATTTATTTATACATAGCATTGTATCAAGTATGGGACTTCCATTTGTGTTCATGATGAAGTAAAATAAATAAATAAATAAATAAATAAATAAATAAATAAATAAATAAACTCTTCCACCATAAATAACCATAGCAAGGGATGAATTACATGAGGGGATTTTTTTTTCAGGTAGTGAATATAACAGCACTGGTTTTGATGCATAGAACATAGGAAACACACAAGTGAGTTACACATTCTTTGCAGTTTTCTTGGTCAGTGCAGTTCCAGACTACTCAGAGACATGCGCTCAGAAAGAAAACATGAATTCAGTGAGCTAAGAAGACAGAGAAGTTTGAGAGTGTTGAAGACTGGATTTGTGTGGCTACCAAAAGGAAGCACCATGGAGGGTCTCCAGTAATCTGCACTGAACACAACATCTTACTCTACTTGGGTGCCCCTTCCTTGTGCCTAATTCACATCATCTCTCATGCAGATCTTAGTGCTCAGATTCCCCCGTGTTATACTGACAACAGTCATCCTAAGAGAAGGCAGCCCACTGGTTTTTATATGAGTTATTGATACAAAGACCCTGTGTACCGGTAAGGTCACACAATGGGGTGCTAGCAGTTAGGACTGCAACCTATGAATTTGCAAGGAAGTGTGGGAGACATGGTGTGACCATTAAAGACAAGAAAAATTGGGGCTGGAGAAAGGACTTAGCAACTCAGAGCACGTTCTGCTCATGCAGAGGACCAGAGTTCTATTTGCCACACTCCTTTCAGATCACTCACAACCACCTGTAACTCCAGCTCCAGAGGATCCAGCACCCTCTTCTGGCCTCTGTGGGCACCTGCCCTTATGTGTACCTATCCCCATATAAAAATCACATATACACATAATTTAAAATAAAACACTTTATTTTTATATATTTATTTGCATATATTAATACATTTTAATTAAAATAAAATACATCACTTTTCTCCTTCCTTTTCCTCCTTCCATCCCTTCCCAAGTCCCCTCCCTCCAACTTCTTCCATGTCCCCCTCTCAAATTGATATCGTCTTCTTTCTGATTATTACCACGATGTGTACATGTACACTGGTATATAAATACAGCATACTGAGTTTATTTTCATTGCTTGTATATATGTCATTTCAGGGCTGACCATTCTGTACTGGACAACTAATCAGGGGGCTCATCCCTGGCAGATGTTAATTCTTCCTCTTCCAGCAGTCATCAGTCACCTATAGTTCCTTGTGTAGGGGTGGGAGGGACCCAGTGAGATTTTCTCTCTTCCTCATCAGCATCTCTATGGATAATTGCCACTGTTCGGGTCTTGTTTATGCACCCATCTCTAAGAGAGATTGTTTCACAGCACACTTTCAGGAATTCCAGTCCTCACAATCTTTCCACCCCCTCTTCTGGAACGTTCTCTGAGCCGTAGATGCAGGAAGTAGATGTATCCAACTGGTGCTGGGTCCAGCTGTGATTTTCTTTAAGTGTCTCCATTTGCTGTAAAGAGAAGTTTCTGTGAGGTGGGGTGATAGCTGCATTTACTTGTGTATATAAGAATAAGATTTAGATTGTAGTTAGGAATTATTCTAGTCTAGCAAAGTGGTAGTAGACTATATATATAATTAAATATATATATATATAATTAAAAATAAAATAAACTTTTAAGAATAAAAAAAATCTCAGCCAGGCAGTGGTGGCACATACCTTTAATTCCAGCACTCAGGAGACAGAGGCAGGTAGATCTCTGTTAGTTCGAGGCCAGCCTGGTCTACAAAGCAAGTTCCAGGATATCCAGAGATATACACAGAGAAACCCTGTCTCGAACAACAAAAAAAAAAAAATTAAAACCTACCAGCTTTTAATTCAATCTGGTGGTAAAAACTAAGAAAAAAATTGGCAGTCAGTTTTATTTTAAGAAGTACTAAAGGAAATCCTTTGGATTAAAAACAAATGTTCCACAGAACATTAAATCTGAAGGAAAAAAAGAAAAATGTCCAAAACTTTTAGGTGCAAGGGTGGTAGGTATAAAAAGGTCTGCTTTCTTTGTATCTTAAGACAATTGACTATTGTTATGGTTTGAATCTGGAACGTTCCCCATGTGTTCATGGTTTGGAAGATTGAGAAAGGAACCCTTGGAGCGACTCAGCTGATAGAAGCAGGAGACTAGAAGCAGGCATTTGAATGATACAACTTGGTCCCTGGTTCTGATCTCACACTTTGTTCCAATATCTAAGGAGCCTCCTCCATATGCTTCGCCACCGTTAATTCTCCTGTCTACTCCTGCACAATGGAATGAAGCCTCCAGGACCTCGAGACAAAATGAAACTTGCCCCCTTGAATAGTTTTCAATTAGACATTTTGTCCCCTGACATGAAAGTAACAGATATAACTGTTTATAAACAATGGTAATACTGTATTGTAATCTTTACAATATATGAGAGAAATATGACAAGAATGGAAAATGTATCTACACTGTTTTAAGTGTCTTAAGTCTTAGTTCAATGTAATGCTGATTCTATGTAGGCTGTGATAAGTGAAAGGCACATAACATAGTCCTTAGAACAATCACAAAAAAATAGGACAAAATTAGAACTGAGAGGGAAAAAAGTGAGAGACAGAGAGAGGAGAAAGAGAGAAACTTGTAAAATGTAATCAATCGAGCCAAAAGAAAACAGGAAAGAGAAAAAAAGAGCAAAATTCTTAAAGAAAGAAACAAAACAAAACAAAATATATGGGACAAACAGAAGATAAAGATCTTTAAGCTTTTTTGGGACAAGGTCTAACCTGCAGCCCAGACACTCACTGTGTAGGTCAGGCCAGCCCCAGACTTGTATTGATCCTCCTGCCTCAGCCTCTGTGGGCATCAGGCCTGAACCACACACCCAGCTGCAGGCACAGAATGTGGGTCCCTACAATGGGTCTGCATTCCTTCACTTGGGCTGCTGCAAATACCACAGACTGGGTGAATTAAAGAACAAGAATCAATTTCTTCATAACTTTGGAAGATAAATATCTAAACTCATGATGTCAGTAGGGTTGGCTTCATTCTGAGGCCTCTTGACATATCTTAGGTGGCTGTCTTTGCTCTGTGTCTTCCATAGGTCTTCCTTTTGTGTATCTTTCTTCTAACTTCACATCTTTAAAAACATACTGATGGGCAGTTCTGGAAAACGTTGCACTGACTGAATCAACCTAGAGCCAGAAAAATGCTCCCATTTATATGAGGATCTTAAGCATCAAACCTTTGGATTTGTGTGTTTAATTTGCAGCACCTATAGAATCCAGGAAACTAGAAAGGGACTCTTGTGGGACGGGGTTAGAGAGATCTAAAGAGAAGGAGGATACTAGGACATAGATGATATGAAGAAGGGAAGAATATGGGGAAAGTATTGTAGAATATTAAAGATGTGTTACTTTTTTATGCTGTGCAATATTTGATTAATTATGCAAAGATATGTTGCATTCATTTATGTTGCATTTGTTTAACTCTGTGAAGCTGTATTTCTTTGCCTGTCTAAAACACCTGACTAGTCTAATAAAGAGCTGCATGGCCAATAGCGAGGCAGGAGGAAGGATAGGCAGGGCTGACAGGCAGAGAAAATAAATAGGAGGAGAAATCTGGGAAGAAAAGATCAAGGAATGAGAAAAGGAGGCAAGGAGGACACCAGGGGCCAGCCACTCAGCTATACAGCAAGCCATAGAGTAAGAAGTAAAGAAAGGCATATAGAATAGAGAAAGATAAGAGCCCAGAAGCAAAGGGTAGATGGGATAATTTAAGAAAAGCTAGCTAGAAACAAGCCAAGCTAAGGCCAGGCATGTGTAAATAAGAATAAGCCTCTGTGTAATTATCTGGGAGCTGGGTGGCAGACCCCCCAAAGAGCAAAGAGTGAAAAAAGAAATCCAACTACTGGAAAGAGGTTTAGATGTGGAGAGAGATGGAAGGGTATGGCAGAGGAAAGAGTAGAGTGATGGATAGCAACATTAATATTTCAAAAAGTCATACAGAAACTATTTTATACGCTTCCTAAACAGAGAGAGAGAGAGAGAGAGAGAGAGAGAGAGAGAGAGAACTTGGGGTTACACTACATGGGATAATGCTCCTTCCAGAAGCCACAGATTGCCAAATAAAGAGTACAGTGCCAGGTGTGAGATGTCTCCCATCAAGTTGTTGGTTAAAAGTATTCCAGAGTCCCCCAAACAATACAATCTGTTGCCACTGCGTTTAGTTGTCCACCAGAACTCTATTGCTGAATTCACCACACACACAGAATACAGGACAGGGAGAAATCAAGTGTACTAACCAGAAAACTTCTTCCTTTCTGGCTGGCTTGCATAATTACTGAAAAGTACTATACAGGGTGAGGGGACTAAAATGTCGTCAACATTCTTGCCCAGTTATGAACCCGGTGAGCTACGGTAATGACTTGTGTGGGAAGATATGCCCATGGGTATAATTGTGCTAGGAATGCTACGGGAGTAACCAGCATCTCTGATTGAATTTAAGGCTTCTTCCATAGGAGGAAACACATCCGTGGTACTGTAAATCTGGCCAAGAATCCAGGGTTGTGGAGCTCACAGGCTCCAGGAATAAACCTACTACTATAATTCTGCTAAACGGACAAATTGCCCTCTGAATTCCTATCTCTATATCCATATATTAGTGCGGCCCTCAGACCTCATCAAAGAAGGCTTATTGTACAATGGAGATGGCTAATGTAGAAACTCACAACTTGTCAAAGTGCAGAGAGTTGAGTGCTCAACCACAAAAGGAACCTCAGTGTCATACACACACCCCAAAGGCTCAGGGACCGTCACAGGAAAGAAGCAGGAAGACCGGAAGAGCCAGTGGTCTGAGAGACCTAGAGCAGAACTGTCATCTGGACATGATAGGACTGATGCAGTCATGACTCATGATGCAAGCAGCTGTAACTGTCTGCGCAAGACCAAGCCAGGTAACATTCCAGCATGGAAGAGGAAGAGACTCCTGAGGATCTCCCCTCCCCAGTAACTGAAGAGCTATGGAGAGCTGATGGTTTCTCGAGGGGAGGAGAGTTAAGTTTCTTTAAGGGTATGGCTCCTGGGAGGGCCGCTGGGCTCCAGTAGATGGCTTCACACTTAGGAGTATGGGGGCAGCATAAATTGGACTCAATGGGTTACCGTAAAAGAAAAAAAAAAGTACACAGAGTGATGGGGGCTAGAGGGGTGGGAGTGGATCTAAGAGAAGTTAGGAGGAGGGGTAAATATGAGCAAAATATATTGTATGAAATTCTCACAACTTAATAGGAACATTATATATTGTTCCTGTTATATAATTGAATTGAAATCGGAAGATATATTGAATTGGAAGCCGCCCTTATGACCTAGTTTTACCTTAATTAATTTGTTAAGGGTCATGATTCCAAATACCATCACATTCTGGAATATTAGAACCACAGGGGGACCTATGGGGTGTGGGAGGTGAGAACACAATTCCGTTCATAACAGAGTCTCTACCATGCACATCCAGGAGAAGTGCTTCTCCATCAGTCTGAATCTGGGCCAGCACTGTCACTCCTCTGACTGACAGATTATGAGGGAGAAGACATGCAAGGCATGGTCCCGATGTGACCTGGCAGTGTATTTTTAAAAGCAAAGTAGCAAGCAAGAGAGAGGACGGAACAACTGGTAGAATCGAATTGGATTAATCTCAAAGTCGGTTTGTTGAAAAAAAAAAGTCAGGTTTTTTTTTTCCCCACAAGAAAGAATATGATTTTGTGCGTATTAAGGTAAAACATTGACAAAAGTCGATAGAAATTGGCACCATGATTATCTCCTTTGGGGAAAAAGGGCTTTGAACAGAAGGGGCCAGTGAAAGAATTTTCAGTGGATTGCAAACACCTGTAAGTTGGTTGGTTCCCTGGGTGACGTTTGCTAAGACTTAACAAACTATACATTTAAGATCTATACATTCTACTGTATGCGTTACTTTTCCACTGCCATGAAACATATTTACTGGCTTAAAATAACAAGCATATTATGTTAGGTTCCAGACATCGGAGGTCTGAAATGGGTCTCACTGGGGTAAAGTACAAGAGCCAACAGTGCTGATCCCCTCTGGAGCCTCGCAAGGAAAACACAGTTTTTGCTTTCTAGTTCCTGAGGATTCCCAGATTTCTAGGAGTGCTTATGTGCCCATTTTCTCTTCAAAACCATTCCAAAACCAGTCCAGTCTTCCTTATAGTGCATCATTCTGACACTGGCTGCCTCGTTCTTATTTAAAAAAAAAACTGTGCAGTTACAGTGGACGCATCCAGATGATCCAGGGTAATTCTCTTATTTTTAAGGCCCGTTGATACGGCATCTTGATTCTTCTGTGACCTGAATCACCCTTGTCAAGTACCAATAGTAGGCTCTGTGGGTCAAGACAGAGACATCTGTGAGTATCATTACTCTGTCTACCACATTTTATACTAATTTTACTAAAAAAAAAAAAAAAACACAGTGGTTTCAGAAGCTATTGATGTATCTATCAGTCACTATTCTAGGTACTTAAGTATGTAGTTATGTCTTTACTAGTTTTTCCCCCCCACTGGCTTCTTGGATTCAGGGAAGTTTGTGTTACTATGATTAGAACAGTGTCTGGCACATACAGGACTCTTAATCAGAGAAAAATTATTGGCTGAATGAAAATGAATCTGACAATGGGTATTATACTTTTGCTGATTTTATTGATAAGGTTGAATTCATTTGTTGGCAGAGCTTGTATAGGCAAACATCGCAGTGATTGATACCTTATATTTGTAAGTAGAAAAGGAAGAGATCTGCTTTTCAGTCATTAAGTCTCTGTTTTGGAACAGCGTCATCTTACATCAAGACCTAGAGGGCAGAGTCATCCCTTGACAGTCAGCCTTCTACTAGGAAACAAAAACTGCCTCAAAATAACTCGGTTGAGGAGAAGTCCTCAAGGATTTCTTCCTGTTCTTTATATTATTATTCTTTATGAATCTGAAATACATCACTTCAAGCTAAATCATATTGTGTTAAAAATACCACCCAGGAGGCTTTATTTCCTCTTGTTATTATTTGTTTCTAAAGGTTTATGAAAGTCAGCAACAGAAACTATTGGGTTATTTTTACCCTCATTTCTTACATTTTTTTCTCAGACAATTGAAGGCTTAGTCTTTCTTATAACTTCACTCAAACATGAACACAAAGTCTTTGGGGCGGGGGAAAGATGCTGCATTTGACTGTGTTGGGAAGAGAATGAACCTGTTGCTTTTTACTGTTTTCCCTGTGAGATATTTACATTCCCCTAGGAAATGAACACAAGACAGTATGTAAATATACCAACAGTTTCTGACCTCCCTCTTACTCTTGCTTTGTGTGTTGAACATTACAGCTAAGATCCTGTGCTTATTCATAACTCTATGCATGAGAAAAAAACAACTTATTCCACTGACCATCGAGGCAACTGATTGGATGGAGTGTGGTGGAGTGATCCTGGCAGAATTGGCACAAAGGCATTTTTATTTTACAAAAATCTACTAATCAGAGATATCTTATTTTAAAATAATTTTGTTTTAAGGTTTGCGTGATCTGCTCCAATACTCTCTAAGACCACTTGTCCAAGGATGGTCTGGTCCCTGGTCCTGTTACAAAGAGAAAGGAGACTAGCAAAACAGACTAAGAGTGCAAACACTGTGCTTGAGAGCAGATGGACAGTAAAGCTTCCCCAGGACTATGTGGCACTGTCTCACAAGCTAAGACCTAGTTACTGTTTGTCCTGTAATACAGAAATGCCTGCGGTGAGAATGGCTAACTGGAGGTCTCACCTGAGGGAAAGATGTCCTTCCCGGGACACTCTTTATCAACCAGAGCTTCCAGCTGACTGTTTTCATGGGGTTTCTCTCAACCTTCCTTCCAGATGATGTAAGTGCCTGTTCAGCTATTTGTCCACTGCTTGCTGCTTTGTTGGTTTTATTCTACTTGCTATAAACTTAATAAACCCCTTCATTCTAAAGGAAAACCACGCCTAACACTGCCTATACAGAACAAGTTCAACATCAGCATAAATCATAGGAAAGACCACCGTCCTCAAGTCCACTGTCTCCCAACTGGAAGGTCTCCAAGTTCCAAAGAACAAGAAAGAAGTTGCTTCCATACTTCATGCTTTTATTAATTTATCACATTTCCCTCTTTTGTCTACACTTTAGCAATATTTTTACTTCATCACATTTTCGACCAATATGGGTTTTCCCTCCCCGTGCATTTAGACAAGCCTGTGGGCGACATTACACCAAATGGGGAAAAACTCAAAGCATTTCCTATAAAACCAAGAGAGACATGGATACCCTCTCTCATCATTCTTATTCAGTAAAGTGCTTGAAATTTAGATATAGCAATGAGATAAGAAAAAGAAATAAGGAGGATATACATAGAAAGAAAGAGTCAAATTATCCTTAATCACAGACATCATGACCTTAAAGACTTAAGGACTCCACCAGAAAACTGTAACAGGTACATATTTCCAGCAAAGTGTCAAGATACAAAATCATTAACCTTCCTACATGCCAATAATAAACTTTCCTAGAAAGAAATGAGGGGGAATCCTGTCCATGTTAGCTTCAAAAGCAGATAAAATTTGCTAAACCTAACCAAGAAGGGAAAGACTGCTACACTGAAAAATGGAAGACACTGAAAAAGGAAATTAAAGAAAATAGAAAGATCTCCCATGCTCATGGGTTAGCAGGAGTCATGTTATGAAAAATATCTGTGTAACTAAAAGTATCAGATTTCCCACAATCCCCATCAATAGCACTCTTCATAGAACTAGACACAAAAACCTAAAATTCATATGGAAGTACAAAAGACCCTGAAAAGCCAATGCAACTTGAAGAGAATGAACACTACTGCAGGTATCCCTGATGTCAAATCAAGGTGTCTGTGTGTGTGTGTGTGTGTGTGTGTGTGTGTGTGTGTGTGTGTGTACATATATGATTTGAATTTAACTCTATATGTGTGAATGTAAGCTGGATTTAACTCTGGTGTATGTGTATGTAACTTGGATTCAACTCTGCATATATGTGCATGTAACTACTGTTTAGGAAAACATGTTTTAAACAGCAACCACATGGCTCTCCTCTATCTTGGCTGGACCTCATCATGATATAGGTGGACACATGACTGGCATCTTTAGCATCTTTACTAAGGCTAAAGAGTACATATCATGTGACACTTCTTAGTCATAATGAGCTCTCTGTTCATTGTATCTCCTCTTAGACTAAGAAAGCAACAAGTCTCAAATATTTTGGGTTGGTATGGACTTTTGTATGATCATAGAAATATAAGGTTAGATTTGTTACAACATACTGTATATATGATCCAACTCTGATTTAGAATATACTCTATATGGTGATTAAAAATTTAAAGTTATAAAGGTCTAGTCAGATTAACAAAAGCTGACTTAGAGATTTATACCTAAGTACTTACATCTTTGTCAAATGTTCAACACCAAGCTTCTAGAGAATTTAGATAAATGGGAACATATGTTTAATAAATAAGGTGTTTGATAGATAAGATATATATTCTATATTGGAGTTTCTGGTCCCCTGAGAGGGTCCTTTTCCCAGGGTTGAGTATTTGGGCAGAGGCTCCCATGGCTTGTCAAGGGCAGTGCTGGCCTCCAGGCTCCCTCAGTCCCTGCTCATAGACCACACCCCAACTCAGAAGCCCCCTTTCTTCTCTTCCAATTTGGTCCTGGGATCTTTCCCCTGTCACTTTTCCTTGCCTTCCCAGGAGACAGCCTTACCAGTTTGGAACAAACTTGTTCTGCTTTGACCCGTGGAATGGCTGTTTTGGTTTCTTTACTGAACTCATTATCTATAATTTTAAAAGTTTTATTTGGATATTACAAGAGCTTCAGTTCAAAATCATTATTTTTAAGGCTAAACCTGACAGGAATGGGATGTAAAGTCCTAGTCTTATGAAAGCTGCTAACTTATTGTAGACTGTTAAGGAACACAATTCAATTGTTAGCCATCTTATAAATAATCAAGTTTTTTTAATTGTAGTCATGCTAAGTACTAACATAATTACAGGGATAAGCTTGATTTAGTCCCCTGTATATGTTTTCAAAGTTAAGCTTAAAACAAGTAACTAAAAACAAGCAGTTTGTCTATTCAGATATACGTAATAGTCCTCAAATGCTTCAGAGATCTGAGAATATGGCATTTTAAATGTTTAATTTTAAAAAAAAAGCTTTTTGTGATAGAGAGACATGCCAGCTCCTGGCAGCACCCCTATCTCCTCCAAAGATGATGGATGGGCACAGAATAACCTCCACATGGATTTTGCTTTAAATGTGGAAACACTAGCCACTGAGCAATTAAAAAAAAAAAAAAAAAAACCTGCCATTCACCACAACAGCTGCCAAGACCTTGTCTAGACTGTAGAAAACAGGACACCGGAAAACTGATCTCCCTGCTTTGCCTAGACAAGGTAGGCTGGTCCCCCTACAAGTTCCTATTCCACAAGAAAGTCTGTCAGATCTTCTGGGACTGGCAGCTGAAGACTGATGCAGCCCTGAGACCTCTGCCCTCAACAACCGTGAAGGATGCTGGGATAGCTGTCTAGGTAGCCAGAAAGTAAGTCTCTGTCGTTTTTATTAGATTCTGGAGCTGCTTGGTCTGCACTTCTGCTCACTTGGGTAAAATTATTCTCGGAACTCTGATGGTGTTTGACGACCAGGCTAGTGAAAGCTCTGTCCATTTAACAGCAGCAACCAATGCTTCAGCTGCCTTCTCAGTTCTCTTTGTGTGTAAAACTCAGGCCACAGGTCTCTCTCTCTCTCTCTCCTAGAGCAACTGCTATGTCTAGACACAGTTTACCTTGGCACCAGACTCAGAAAAGAGATTAAACTCACAGAACAGACTCCATGTAACTTTGTACCACTCCTTTATTGAAAGGAACTCACTCTACAAAGACTCCCCCTCAGTAATCAATCACCTGCATCTCCTGGTGAATTAGACTGAAAGAAGGTGTTTTAAGGTGTAAAGTTTATGTGAGGATACGAATGCTTAAGATGTGAAAATCTAAGAATATTTTAGGTCCTAAGGAAGTGACTTAAGGTGTGTAAAATGCAAGTTATAAAGGTCTGAGACTGAAAAAGCTTACGTGGTGGTAAGAAAGGGATTTGAGGTATATAAAAAAATGAAATGCTTCAGGTTTCTTCCCTCACTGTGCCACTGTTATATTAAGACTCCGAAAGTTCATAGTCTTAACATTAATCAATGGGATTCTGATAAGCTATTAATCTAGCTCTGGCAGAGTACCACTATTATTATCATAGCCACAAGCTCAAAATCTTAAATTCCCTTTGGTTGTTTTTCTAACTGTAGATTTAAAAATTATTCTCATTGTGCTAAAAACACATCTGTCTAATCTATAGACACTCAGTCTTCTGGATAGAGGAAAAAGTGTAATGCCTTGAACCAGAATTTTTTGGGGGTCCTCTCTGACTGAAAGGCATTTGAGTATACTGCCTTTTCTACAATGGGGATTTCAGTACCGATTACAAACCGTGGGAATGCTAATGTGTCTAAAACTTACATCTTTTTGTAGACTCAAAATTCATATAAGTTCCAGGAAGTCGACTTGAATCCACATTGAACAGGTCATCAAATGGACCCCAGATAAGTGCTGTCAATCAACAGCCTAAGTTTTCCCACCTACTGTCTGTTCCTGAGGGTGGGATCTCCCCCACCTTCAGACTCCCCTCCCTTAATTACCAGGACCTAAGAAAAAAATTCCTCACTAAACTTCTTGACTTTATCTTCTGCTCTGCCAGCATCCTGCCAGGTCCTCTCAAAATCTGCATCCCTGACAGATTCAAAGTGGCTAGCCCCCCAAGTGGTCCAACCTCACGGACTGCTTCAACTAGAACTGCGTTTTCCCAGCACCAGACGGTCCCACAGAGCCTGAACAGCAGTGAAATAGCCAGCTATCCCAGGACTTGGCCAGCATCCCAGCTTCCTCAGGTCCCCCAAAGATGCTGTCACCCCCAGAAGACAGGAAGCAGTCTAAAGAACATGGCAGCCCCCACTCCCACCTGCTGTGAGATGTTCTGTATGGCAAATGTGTTGCTAATAAAACACTGATTGGCCAGTGGCTAGGCAGGAAATATAGGCCGGACTAACAGAGAGAATAAAAAGAACAGGAAGGCAAAGGAGACACTGCCAGCCACCGCCAGGACAAGCAGCATGAAAAGATGCCGGTAAGCCACGAGCCATGTGGCAAGGTATAGATTTATGGAAATGGATTAATTTAAGATATAAGGACAGTTAGCAAGAAGCCTGCCACAGCCGCTCAGACCCAACCAAGTAAACACAGAGACTTACATTGCTTACAAACTGTATGGCTGTGGGACTGGCAGGTGAAAGAGATTTATCCTGACTGTGGGCCAGGCAGGAAAACTCTAGCTACATCCACCTCACCAGTTACCCCTTCCTATTTCCTCGTCTTTTTATAATAAACAAAAGGGAGGATTGTTAGCGTTCAGGTATTTACACTGGCCTGCTCTCAAGGGCCTAGCAGGACACGTCAGCAGCAGCAACCAAGATGTGACACTGTGACTACTGTAGCCACCAAGTACAGCACTCTCCCTCTGCGCTATATCCCCTTATTAAAGGCAAGCCCTTCTCACCCCTCGCTCTCTTTCCTTCTGTTCTCCCTCAGAGGCGGCCTCCACACCCTCTACACCTCCCCCCAATAAGCCTCCCACGTGAGTTCTGTTGCATGGTGTGACTTTGCGGTGCCCCTTGGCTCCGACCTGCCAAGGTCACCTTCCACCGCTGAACTATGACAAGCCCAAGCTGACCAAGATGGCCCTTGACTATGAGAAGTGTGCAAGAGGAGACTGCAACACATACATAATAATACACTGGAGGCAGGGTGACTAAGCTCTGCCACCCTCTATATGACAGTAACATAAATTACTGAATGCTGTTCTGGAACCATATACCACAGCTCCAAACGATAGGTCAGTACACCGTGGTGCCTGCTAGCTATTTGCTGGCCTTTCCTTCGTCTTTTTCAAAAGATGGACATGTTCATTTGATGATGCTTTTTGTGCTAAAGAGAACAATGTAAGGATGGAAAGATTCACTTTGGTTCACAACTTCAGAGGTTTCTATCCATCATGGCAGGGACAGGAGAGTGGACAGGGCAGTTCATATCCCGGCACCCAGGAAGTAAAAAAGAAAAGGAATATAAGAAAGAGCCAGGACAATTGTAACCACTAGGAAACCACTCAGTGACCTACTGTCTCCAAGAGACCCCTCCTCATCCCTTTCACCAGCTCCCAACCTTCTCAACAGATTATGAATCCATCGAGGGATCCGTGGGCTCACCGTGTAAGAGCCCTCCAGATGTGATCATCTCTGGAAATGCCCTAATAGACGCCCCTGGAGATGTGCCTCATTTCTCTCCTACGTATCTCTGTCAAGTTGACAGTTAGTATTCACCACCACAAAGCCTGCTCGGTCTTTTTAATCAACCATGTGCTGACACTCTTTGACTTATAATGAGGCTGCATCCTTATAAAATCATCATACACTGAGTAATTTGAAATGCATTTAATATACCTACCTACCAAACTACAGAGCCCAGCCTCGCCTACTTTAAATATGCTCAGAACATTTACACCATCTAACACAAATCCTGTTTATAATTTGTTGCAAACCATACTTAAAATGAAAAATACAACAATACAATGGGTAAGGTTTTGCATCGTCGTGAAGTCAAAAGGTTGTCAATAATTCTGGGTAAGATGGAGGACTAGAAATCTCTTCCATGTGACTCAGTGAGAGAAAATGGTCAGGATGATGCAATCTCTATTCCTACAGAAGATGGTGGCTGTAAGTGAACTTACCAAACCAGGTGAGATCCCTATGGGCTAACCTGGCAGCTGGGAGCGTATGGCATCTTGCCACAAGAGACCCAGCAAGGTCTGTGGGAATAGCCAGGAATGCTTCTGCTATCCCTTCAGGACAGCTAAGTGGACCACCAAGGACTAGAAACATTGTTGGCATGATGCCTGGCAGGAGATGACTTTGAAACACAAAGCAGAGCTTAGTTGAGGTCAGTACTAGCCACCAAACAATGGCTTACCCTCTCCTGTCCCTCAGGACTGTGGAACTGTGAGGAAGCACTTCCACACATCCAAGAGCAGGAACAAGAGCCCCACACACCACTGAGAAAAGAGAGCAAGGGCTGAGCTGTGAACCCAGGAGGCTGAGGCAGTCCCAAAAACACACACCAAGGCTACAACTAGGGTCACTGGAAGCCCACAGCAAGGGTTCAGTCCCTGCCCTCATCACACAGTGCCATTGAACGTAATAGACTTTCAATAAGAGAGCTGAGAACAGTCTTCAACTCAGTGCAGTTGTGTCCCAAAACTCAGTCCAAAAAGTAATTGGTCTAAATCTCACTGGAGTAACACATATACCAAAATCGAGTGTAAAGGGTTTGAACTGGCCAGGATATAGATAAAAGGGAATGCCTATACAGTGCTGGTGGGAATGTAAACTGGCCCAGCCTCCATGGAAATCAACATGGACGATCCTTAAAAAAAAAAAAAAAAAAAAAAACCTAAAACTATAACTAGCTTGTGACTGACTCAGTTATAACACTCCCCAGTATTTACCCACATCAACATAACATGGAGACACTTGGATATCAATGTTTGCTGCAGCCCTGTTCACAGTAGCTGAGCTATGGCCCTAGCCTAGGTACTCAACAACAGAGGGATGAATAAAGAAAATGTGAGTTAGATGCACAATAGAAATGTGTTCAGCCATAGAGAAAAAGGACGTTGTATATGCAACTGGAAGCAATTCATATTAAGTGAATTAAGTTAACCTCAGAAAGAATATCATGTTTCCTCTCATTTGTAGGTTCTAGACTTTCTAAATGCATAAAATCGTGTGTGTGTGTGTGTGTGTGTGTGTGTTAAAGTAATGAAAGAGAGTGAAATCGTCTAGAGAAACAAATGAACTTATGGGAGAGTGAGGAGGAATAAGAGCTTAAGGATAGTGGGATGTGGGGGTGTCCTATGATTTCTATTGCTGTGATAAAATGCCATGACTATAAGCAACTGGGAGCGGGTATTTCATCTTACAGTTTATTGCCTGTTATCCAAGGAATTCAGACAGGAACTCAGGGCAGGAGTCTGGAGGCTTAACCTGAAGCAAAAGACATGGAGAAACTCTGCTCACTGGCTTGCTCCTTATGGCTTGCTCAGCCTGCTTTCCTGTAGCACTCAGAACCACCAGCCCAGGGGTGACACCACCCACAATGGGCTGGGCCCTCCCCCACCAATCACTAATTAACAAAATGCACTACAGACTTGCCTACAGCCCAATCTTATGGAAGGATTTTCTCAATTGGGAGTCCCTTTTCTCAAACGACTCCAGCTTGTGTCAAGTTGACGTAAAACTAACCAGCATAGGGAAGATATGCTGAAAATACATTATATATGTGCATGAAAACAGCCTTATATAGCCCTGTATAATAAAATAAGTAAATAAAACCTACCTATGAGAACAAATAAAATCATGCCAAAACAGACCATTCGTACTTTGAACACTTCTCATTTCTTTGGTGATGAATTATTGGCAACATTATTTCTCCAAATAACAAACCCTCTGGTGCAGATTTAGATAAATATATTCAAAGAGCTGCCTCTAGAACGTGTATTCCCACTTTGACTATAAAGGTTAATAAGCCAACTTTGAGTAAACCATAAACTACATACAACAGCCATGAAAAGGCTGTGGTTTTATTCAAGACTACCTTTAAATTAAAACATGAAATTATAAATCTGCTGTTTCTGAAATCCTGCACATTTAATAAAAAAAAAACAATGTCTGCCACACAATGTACATCATAGAAGATCCGTGGTTCACTATAGGCAGTATGTTCTGGGAATGGGACACAAGCTGAATCTGATAAATGCCGTATCCTCTCCACGAGGCCACTGTATCCCTGTAAAAGCTGGACAACAGTTGAAAGCAATATCAATATCTGCACTAGAAGGCCTTCTTCATTGGAAGAAAGCCTGGCAGCCTTAGGCTAGACAACTTTGCTCCAGCCCTAACTCAGGCATCAATTCATGATGCCCAGGGACTTTGAACCATCAATCAGGCTGTAGGCTGGCTTGTAGGGCATTCTCTTAGTTCATGGTTGATGTGGGAGAACCCAGTCCACTGTGGATGGTACCACCCCTGGGCTGGGGAGTCTTGGATTTTATAAGAAAGCAGGCTGAGCAAGGCATGGAGAGCAAGCCAGTAAGCAGTGCCCTTCTACAGCCTCTGCATCAGCTCTTGCCTCCAGGTTCCTGCCCTGCTTGAGATTCTGCTGTGACTTCCCTCGGTGATGGGACGTTACCAGGAAGCAGAAGTGAAATAAATCCTTTCATCCCCAGTTTGCCTTTGGTCATAGTGCTTTATCACAGCAATGATAACACCGTGATCAGTCTCCCTGATCTCTGTGAAGCTCGCCAGACAATAAAAAAAATAATAATAATACTAATACATACTTACTCCCCAGATCCGCGGGTTTCTTCTGGTATCTCTGGCCTCTTGAGGATGGTCAGTCTAACTGACACCCAGGATGGATTAGTTCTCACTCAGCACTAAAGGGCAAATGGCTGCCAGTGTACTCTTTGCATCCATTGACTCAAGCTGGCAACATGCACTGACGACCCTCTCCTTCAAGTGTGCAACGAAACCATCAGTAACTGACTCACCAGTTACCTCATTTCTGATTGCATAACGTGAATACCTAAAAACAGAAAGCTATTACCTGAAGCTGGCTAACTTCTAGTTTATGACAGGTAAATTATACCTTGCGCGACATTACAGTTTATGACAGGTAAAGAACTCTATGATTTGGATCGACTCCCTGCCCTGCAGGAGGTTCATGGGTTAAAGGCTTCATCCCCAGATGATGATACTCCTGGAAAGTGGACAGATCATGATGGCCATAACCTAAGCAATGATCAACGCATTTGTGGATTTATCATTGGACCATATTACTGAGAGGGGGTGAAAGCTAGGAGGTAAGGCCTAATTGGAGGGAGAGGTCCACTGGGAGCCTGCCTTTGATAGGCTTAGCTTGTCCAGATTCTTCATCTCTGTCTCTCGACTTCCTGACCCATGAGATGAACAGCTCTGCTCTTCCGCACAGTCACTGTCATGATGCTCTGCCTCATCGTGTTCCCGAACAACAGAACGATGGGCCCATGGGGACAGAATCTCTGAAACCATGAACCCAAACAAACCTTTCGTTCCTTGAAGCTGCTTATATCCAGCATTTTGTCATAGTGATGGAAGACTGACTAATGCATACACAGGGTTAAGTAGTGTAATAAAATTGGTCGTTGTTGCTTCTAGAACCGTTACAGTGTTTGGAGTCTATTACCTACCACAATGGGTGACAGTTGTGCTTGAGTGTTTTGATATTTGGAGTTTTATAGATCACATTTCCTGCAACTGATATTTAAAAACATGTTCTCAAGCTGGGCAAGGAGGCACAGACTTTAAAACCAGCACTTGGGAGACAGAAGTAGGTGAGTCTCTGGACTCAGTATATAGTGAGTTTCAGGTCATCCAGGGTTACACAGTGAGACACTAGATGGATGGATGGATGGATGGATGGATGGATGGATGGATGGATGGATAGATAGATAGATAGGTAGATAGATAGATAGATTAGGTAGATAGGTAGACAGATTTATAGGTAGATAGATTGATAGGTAGGTAGATGATAGGTAGATAGATACATACATACATAGATACATACATACATACATACATACATACATACATACATACATACATAGAATTATATTCTCATCTCAAGGAATAAAAAACTAAAGAATAAGAAAAACATTTTTGTCTTCCCTTTGTGTAGCTGTCTGTTGCTCCTCATGAAACTACTACAGAGAAATGGGATGCTCAGCCACTCTCAGACTGTAAACACTTCTCTCACTAAAAGAAATGTGAGCATTGTTCTGCCCTCTGTGTGGCAAAATGTGAAAGCAACATCCAGAAAAAAAACAATTTTGTAAGGTAGTTACTGTGCTCTGAATGTCATCCTCTCCAAATCTTATGCCGAAATTTAATGGCCACAGTAGTAGTGACAGATAAAACCTGTAAGAAATGATTAGACATGAAGGCTCCACCTTCATGGGCAGAGCAGATGCCATTATAAAAACCTGTTTGCCCCTGGCTTATATTCCCTTTCAACATCTGCCATTGGATGATGCAGCCAGAGGACCTTGCCAGATGCTGATGTTGGATTTTGATACTAGACTTCTCAGCTTCCAGAAATGTGAGCCAACAAATAATTGTTCATTGTAAATTGCCTAGTATCCAGCATTCCTCTATAGAAGCACAAAACAGATTAAGACAGTGTCTATGTATGACAGTCGAAAGTTGGCTGAAGCCCTGTTTGAGACACAAACTTAATATGCAAAAATCTCCTCCAGAGGTTTCTAGGGAAGCATCCATTGGAGAAAAAGAAAACTAACCAAATCCCACTCAAACTGTTCATTCTTTCAAAGGCCAGTGCATGAATATGATACAGTTCATGATAATTCATTAACTTAAGTTGCTTTTTTTAGGACTCAAAAAGTTGTCACAGACATAAAAAGCACACACACACACACACACACAATGCACCTTTAGTTCATTCAAGTGTGGGCCTGTGTGCTCCACGGTGGGAAGTTAATATCTGTTCCGTATTTAGAACTTTATCATATTCCTATAACAAAGTCATTGTACTGATTTTCTCAATTACTTTCCTAGCACTAGAAAATCATATTTTCTGATTATTTCTGTGACAAGAGAACAAATTCACAATAGAGAACAACAAACCGGCAACATAAAAATAACAACACAATCATGGCTTTGCTTTCATGTGGTTGTTATTTAACTCAATTGCATGCGGTGCGAAATTGATTGCTTTTAAATGCTATGTAGATCATAACAAAGAACAAATTACATGGTGTTAATATAGAAAGTGAGTGAGAAATTCCTCCTTAAATTTCATATTTTAAATTCTGCTTTGAATACTTGGAAGCCACTGAACAGATTTTGAACAACCACCATCTGATTTTCTAGGAGATGGATAAAATCTCTGGCGTTCCTCTCCTCTTCCGTTGCAAGCATACAGATTGAAGTCGTGGGCAAAGAACTGAAAAAGAATTTTTATTAGCCAACACTGGAATTCACAAACAGCAACAAAACAGACCAGAAATCTTTATCGAATGATGCTAAATGGTCGGTTTGGGGTGCAGTGTCCTGAAGTACTGAATGGCATTTGCCTGTTCTGCCAGATTTGCACAGGAACAGCGCCCCCTGCTGGCGTCATCATGAAATCCACCTTCAACATTGCTTCTGGAAACCGTGGTGGGTTTTTTTCCCTATTTAAAATAAAGCAGGACTTTTCAAGGCCTGTGAAAGAACGCTGCCAGTGTCTACACGACCGACCAGAAGAGCACACACCACACCCTTTCTAGAGAGAAAGGAAATCCACAGAGATATAAGAGAATGACAAGCTTGCATTTTCTGGGCTTCTAGACACAGACCAATCTTTCCTAGTTCAACAGAGGAGAAAGCTCATTTAACAGCATGGTTTTTAGCTTATGCCTCAACTCTGAAACAGCCATCCTTGGACTCCTCTGTATGTTCACATAATACTCAACAGAAGAACCCAGCCTGGAACAGACAATGTTTATGAGAGCATTTGTTATATGTCTTATACATTTCTGTGCCTGTGTTGTAGGTTGGCCAATTCCACTCTTACAAGGGTCTCATGGGATGGGTTCTATTATTATTCCCATTTTTCAGACAAGGGAAGCAACTCAGAGAATGTAGATAACACGCAAGATCAAAAAGTAGCCTGCGAACCAGGTGGTCTAGCTCACAGCCCGTATTATTTATCCCTGTTGTTCTTACGGCCTTGTTCAGTGACTTTTTCTCAGCACTGCCTCCCAGGGATGTTGACAGTCCCTTCTGCAAATACCCTGTGCCCCGTGAACTCCTTCAGTGAAATCCTAAGAAAGCTCCATAACTTTTCTCCTTGAGTATAAAACCATTCCAGTAACTTCAAGGCATATGAACAGTTACTATGAGCCAGGCAGTGGTGGCATATGCCTTTAACCCCAGCACTCGGAAGGCAGAGGCAGATGGATCTCTGTGAGTTCCAGGACAGCCAGGGCTACACAGTGAAACCTTATCTAAAAAAAATTGAAAAAAAATAGTTACTACTCCAAGAAAGCATCTCCCAGCACCCGGCACCTCCAGGGGATGACTTCTCTTCTCTTTGAGAGAGGGGCCTAAGCTGGCTGCTGCCCTGTGTTGTATGCCTTTCTCTGCTGCTCCACCACTCGATGGTTGGGGCTTGTCTCTAAGAGGTCAGCAGATAGAAAGGGAAAGTATGGTATCTGGGAGATTTCCTTGCCTACAGTTTGCCAGCATTTTCTCACTCTGGCCACACTGATTAAACGGACTCATGCCTGGGGAGAGCCTCTGTGAGCTCTGAGAGCCTTTGGGACTAGGGTCACACCCTCTAGAAACCTTTGTGGGTCAAGCCTTCTGATAGCCCCCTGAAGCTCTCCTTTGTTGCTAATGCTCAGTAATCCATCACCATAGACAATATTTTTGGTTTTGAGCTCTATTCCATGCACCACCACCCCCTCTCCACTGCATCTGTTCTGAGGGTGGTCGGGTAGTGCTTACTTCAGCCCACCATCAGTTGGCTTTCTTGTTGCCATGACAATACCTGACACAAAGCATTAAGAAGTGAAAACCCATCTTTTATCTCTTGGTTTCTGAGATTTTTGTCTCTCAGCCTCTACCCTTCCACTCTAAGTGATCACGACAGCAGGAGCCCATGACAGGGTAGGTTCTTCATGATGAACAGGAAGCCAAGAAAGAGGAAGAGGTCAAGGACCAGCTTATAACCTTCAAAGACACATCCCCAGTGGCCTAATTCCTCCAGATGTGCCCCACCTCCTAAAGTTTCAACCACCTTATTGTGTTCAAACTATAAAACCCACCATGGAAAAAGTTAGTCCTTTGTCCTGTGACCACGCTACAACTATTTTCTAAGTCACAGCCCCATACCCTGCAACACCAAACTGATTTCCAGTTTCCCTTTCCCACAGCTTCCAACACCATACTATCTGCACCGCAGAAGACACAAATGCAGACGCCTGGGTGGTCTCTTGAAGTCCTCACACTTTGTTTCCAGTTAGGAGTACACCCCTCATATCCTTGTATTGTTACATAGATAGTATAATATAGCATAATATCATAACATAACATAATGTAATATAACATAACATGACAGTCATGCTCTGTAAGGAAATGTGTCTACTTTTCCATTTTGTAACATAATCTCTTTGAAAGAGCTGGAGTTAATGAAATCATAGGACACCTCCAGATTCACATCTTGATTATCTTTGGAATCCACAATTCCGTGACCCTGCCAGGTGTTACACCCCTTACCCTACCTGAGCTCTGAATGCATAGAAGTCACAGCTATGCTTAAGCTATACAGTTGGTTGGCAAGGAATGATTGCTTAGTGTTACAGGAGAAACTATCAAAAAGCAGATGCTGGGATAGTTTGGCATCCAAGGAATTAAGGATCAGCATCTGTGGACAAAAGAGGAAAGAAGCAGGATTGATCGGGCAGAAGGCAAGGTCTTTGGTACAGATTGTAACAAGACCTCAGCAGCACGTGGGAGCAAATATTACCCACTGGACTGGATGCACACTGAGTCAAAAGATTTCAAAGCCTTTAGGTACCCATTGTGACCAGCCAGGCCACCAAGTAAGGCTGCTCTTGACAACCCAAGGCCTAGTCAGAGGCTTTCTGTGGACAGCCAGCCAATAAGTGCCCCATTTATGGGCATCTGAGAAACGCATCTCTGTCCAGCATACTCGAAGTGAACACATTGATGCTCTTCTCCGCTCCACCTGCACCAGAGAGAACATGGAGCATGGAAAGAAAGGGCCTGCTTTCCATTTTATTCCTTCCGTCGAAATGACCAGCTGGTTCACAGGATGTGAGCTTTATGAAATATAGAGTATGTCTACGGTGAGATGTCTAGTTCTGGAAGCGATGAGAAGACAAAGAAAATCCACAAACGTCTCTAAACACGAAGCTACTTCCCGGCATGGCAAACGGCAAGAGCCATCACAATTGGCACACCCCCACCCACATGCTTCTGCCGCTCACCTCCAGAATTAGAGAGGAACTCTCAAATCACATACTATTTGAGTGGAAGTAACAAATATGCCAACAATAGGAGAAACCAATTATCAGATCCAGCTGTATCATACATTCTTAAAATAGTTCTTGTCCTATTCAAATCTATGTTTACGGAAACTGATTTAACAATAGAGCCAAATTATTTAACACCTATATGTAATTAAAAGATAAATTTTCACAGGTGCCTAACTGAAGAATGTAGGCAGTTCTACAAATGATATACGAGAAGGCTGGTTTCTACAGATACTTGGGGAGAAAAAACATTAAAGACAATTCTGGGACAGCATCAACGCAGTTAACGCTGACTTAATTACAAGCACTGCTCCAAACTGGAAGGCCAGGTGGGGATCCAGGCAGGCATTAAGAAAACAGCCTCAGGTACTCACTTTTCTGGCTCAAGAAAAGTCACAAAGGCCCTAGACGCTAACTTTCCATATGCTCGGTTGTGGCACCCACAAGCTGTGAGTATGGGAACATGCAGGTCGACCATTCTTCATTGTGAGCTATTTATGGAAAACCAAAGGGTAGGTGATGCTGACTGAGCAGGTGGATTTTAGAAAAATATTTCCCTAGCTGCTTTAACCTATGCAAAAATTCTAAACTGAAGAAAGCAACATGATGCTAATTAAAGCTGTAGCTCAGAGTTTGCCAAAACTGCTGCCTTTGATGAATGAGCTTTTCAAAGTCTCCCCAGCTCATGGAAGGTCTACCAGCCAGCAGGCTCCTCGTACAAACACTCTGTAATCAAAGTGCTTCATTCTGCCACTGAGAGGTAAGCCCCATGTTATTTTAAAAGAATAACTATAATGATCACTATTTAACATTTAATTTTAAAAGTCAAAAATATTCTAGACACTTGTATGAAATCTTGAAAAGATGTATAACCACTCCAGCTGTTGGGGATCACTGGTGGATAAAATCCTGGTAGCTAATGCTCCCATCTGGTAACCCTGTGAAATAAGACTTGGCATTTCCCGGCAGAGCTCGTTGAAGACCAGAGATTGAGCAAAACTGGGAAGACTGAATTATCGAGGTGCTCCAGATCAAGGGCAGTTAAAATGGTGGCAAGCTTATTCATTCTGGAGCTGAGTGTGTTCCATTTCTTTTTAGACCACAGGTCAGACGTGGGAAGCATGGCTCATGTGCAGCAAAAGAACGCCCTTCAGAGGGGTGAGAGCGAAGGACTAATTCTAGCCAATGACATGTGAGCAGCATGGACCTGTGTGAGTTGTGAGCTCTTGGGGAAAGCCTGCTGGTGCCTCTCCTGCTTGTGAACGTCTGCAAGAACAGCAGGGCTGTGACTGCCAGGCTTCGCTTGCATTTCTGTCAGACTGGATCTCTAATTCTCCCAGTTCCTGATGACCTTCCCTTACCCACATGTAACCATTATCTTGAAGACAGTAGGATCACTCACGTCTCTTGTCCTATTTTTTTCTACATTTGTTTGCCCATAACTTATAGTGTTTTGGGCATTTAAACTTAAAGTAAACGGAACAATGCATCTATACCAGTCTCCACATGACTTTTCTGTTAAAACAAAATTAACATTAGATGAATTCCCCCACAATTCATCTCTTTCCTTCCTGATGGACATTTGGGTAGTTTTGATTTTGCTGAAATAACCAGTGCTGGTACTACCATACATGGTTTCACGTCCTTGAGCACAGGTGCAAGGGATTTCAAGAATTTGTACTTCAAAGGGAATCAGCAAGTTTAATTGTGTATATTCCCAAGTAAAAATGCTACCACCTGAGGAGTGCCTCCTCCATGCAAGGACACTACTTAAGTTCCACTGGGTCCCCACAGACCTTGGGATATACTTTAGAACAGGCTGTTGGGGTGTTAAGTATCTCTACGTACATTTTGCCTGTTGTTGTATTTACACTTCACAGATGAGGGCACTGAGGTGTGCTTATTTGAACTAGGTCTATTTAATGTCAGATAGCAAAGGAGGAGGGCTCCTTCTAGAGTCTGTGCTTTTACATACCAAGCTTCCTTACCTCTTAGCTCCAAAGTCCATAGAGGTGCTAAAGCCCCACAGACTTCCAAGACCTACTAAATATATCCATGTTGGCCAATGTTAGATATGGATCCTTTCTTTTTTTTTTAAGATTTATTTATTATGTATATAGTGAGTGTTCAGCCTGCAGGCCAGAAGAGGGAGCCAGATCTCATTGTAGATGGTTGTGAGCCACCATGTGGTTGCTAGGAATTGAACTCAGGACCTCTGGAAGAACAGCCAGTACTCTTAACCTCTGAGCCATCTCTCCAGCCCTGCTATGGATCCTTTCAAATTCGCTTTTATTTTTACTTTCCTAACTGGAAGTTGGGCTACATTTTATACATTTGTTGGTCCTTTAGATTTGTACTTCTTCTGTGGCTGACTATTAAAATGGATTTTTGTGTGTGTGTGTTTTTATTTTGGGTCACTTCCCTTTTTCTTATATATAATAATCAGGAAAATATTATGGTCTTGCACATTGATTGATTTGTTTTTATATAATTAGTTATTTAGGCTATGACAGCAAGCATATCCTTGTCTATATTCAAACAGCAATTATGTAAGTGGAGATGGTTTCACTAATGATGTCTCTGCTGCCACAATACACTTGTGAACAAGCCTGTTTATCAAAGACATACTGGGCTTGAGGCAGCCAGTTCTGAAAAACCTTCCTTTGTGTCAGGTTAACTCAGAGACAGAATATATCTATCCCTGGAGCCTGATTCTTTACCGTAGGCTAAGAAGCACAGCCCAGAATGGAGATTATAATGAATAGAACCTGAGAGCAATGTATATCTAGATGTGATCAACTAGACTTTGTATTAAATTGTCTTCTTAGATGCGGATTAGGACACCAAAGTGTATCCACACTGAACCACATTTATAAAGGCATAACAGAACAGCCACTCAATTTTCATCTGGCTTGACAAGGAGTCTGCAGTAGGCGCCACCAGTGTGGAGGCTAGCTCAATGATGTAAGTGCTTGGTATAGTGTCTAGACAGCTACAGCGGCTTCAAGCATCTTGACTTTAGTGAAAAAAAAATCCAAGGCAGAAAGATGAGATAGAATAGAAAGAGATCCCTCTCCCCAATTGACTCTAGATTTGTTTTCTGCCATAGACCTGTGAAGAGTTTTTCTCAAATCTCCCAGGTGACTCCTTATGTTCCGTCAGCCAGATCTCTAAGCTAAGCTTGGCAAAGGAGAACAACATTGCAGTGGTTGACTTAATTAATTTGTGATTCATCCCTTGAAACTGAGCAAGCTACAGTTTAAACAAAACTGCACTCCATTAGCAAAGAGGTAGAGAAAGCAGTCATTGAGCAGGCTATCCACAATAAGCAAGATGGAAGACAGGGGTCCTATATCAATGAATGAGGCAGCCTCTTAGCCATCCTGATGTTCCTTCCTAAAATGCATTCCTAGTATTGGGAGTACAGCTCAATGGTAAAGTACTGGCCTACTATATGTGAGGCCCTAAGTTTAATTCCCAGGGTGTAAAATATAAAGAAAGCAATTAAAATGCATTCCTGGGACTGTTGGCATATTTCCAGAAACAGGCAGAGTTTCAGAGAAACGGTGTCAAAAAATTTGAGCATAATTCCAATTTGCACTCTGTCAAGAAAGTGAGCATATGCACCACCTGCCTTTTAATGCTCTGTGAAGTGGTGGTGACCACAGCAACCTGTCGTCAAAGGCCTATGGATGAAGCCAGCCATTGTATGTATAATATACGTCTGGATGAGCACAGCCGAGCAGTGTGTTACCCACTGTGTTCTGCTCATGCTCTCTCCTGCACACAAAAAGCAATCACTGTACCTGATTAAAAAAAAAAAAAACAAGCACCCGTTTTCCCATTCACCCATAACACACCTGTGGGATAGTGTGCCAGGAGAAGGTGTACCAGCCAGTGGCAGACTAGCCCTTCCCCTAGACCAGACAATCTCATCTAAGTTTTATATGCTAAGTTGAATTCCCAATACATTCTTGCATGTTCTAAAATAAATAAATAAAATAGGGGATGAAGAGATTGCTCAGTGGTTAAGAGCTCTTCCAGAGGACCTGAGCTCAATTCCCAACACCCACATGGCCACTCACAACTGTCTCTAATTCCAGTTCCAGGGAACCTGATACCCATAGCAAAACACCAATGCACATAAAATAAAAACAAATTTTAAAAAACATAAAATAGACAAAAACATGTTGCACGTTTAAGAATATAATAACTTATTTATTTAACATTGAGTGTTTACTGCATGCCAGTGACTGAGCTAAATGCTGTACATGCACACACACACACACACACACACACACACACACACGTCTAATCTTAATGTTTTGCAAGAGTCTTGAGTCTTATGAGGTTGTTGCCTCTGTTACTTGATTCTGAAGAGAAAATTATGACCATGTGAGCCTAACCTGCAACTAGAGAAAACATGAGTTTCTGACTTAACAAGTGATGAGATGTCTGCCACACTTGACTTTCTTGTATTGTCAATTGTGCAAAACAGAACACGAAAGGCAAGAACTAGGTACCATGTCATCATCAGAATTATATACTTTAGAAGAGATGCTCTTAGGAAAAAAATGAAAAGGGCAACAACATTGCATCACTTACCTTGATGCTTAGTTGTCAGGAAAGGTAACCGGGACCTGGGACCTGGTGTCTGTTTCTGTCACCCTCACCTTCTAAGCTACCATGAGTGAGTGCATCTCTATCCATGTTGACCGGGTTGGTGTCCAGATCGGCAATGCCTGCTGGAAGTTCCACTGCCTGGAACATGACATCCAGCCTGATGACCAGATGTCAAGTGATGAGACCATTGAGGGAGGAAATGACTCCTTCAACATCTTCTTCAGAGAGACAGGCACTGGCAAGCATGTGCCCCAGGCAATGTTTGTAGACCTGGAACCCACAGTTATTGATGAAGTTCACACTGGGACCTAACGCCAGCTCTTCCACCCTGAACTGCTCATCACAGGCAAAGAAGATGCTGCCAGTAACTTTGTCTGTGGCTACTACACCATTCGAAAAAAGATCATTGACCTTGTCTTGGACCTAAATCATAAGCTGGCTGATCAGTGAGTGCACAGGTCTTGAGGGATTCTTGGTTTTCCAAAGCTTGGGCAGTGGAATTGGCTCTGGGTTCACCTCCCTGCTGAGGGAGTGACTCTATTCTTTCTGTTGATTACAGAAAAAAATCCATCATCATGAAGCAGAAAAAAAGACGAATGCTTATGCTCTGCTAGCTTTCTCCAGGACTGAAACTAAGGAAATGGTACCACCCACTTTTATTGTGGGACCTCCCTCCTCAATTAACATAATAACTCACAGGCTTACGCAGAGACTAAATAATCTCTTGCAGGTGTGCCTGGAGGTTTGTCTCTCAGGTGATTCTAGATTTTGTCAGGTTGACAATCAATATTAATAATCTCAATATCATAAAAGGAAAGGAAGAAACCTTGGGGATGAAGGTTGTTGTTATGGTTATTGCCTTGACAGATAGTCCAAGGTGTGTGTGTGTGTGTGTGTGTGTGTGTGTGATCATCAAGTTCTATACCTTAAATATATTCATTTATATCTACCCAAACAATATCAGTTATGGGTTCCATTCAAGGACATAGACATATCTAGAGAGATATATGATAGTCACATAGAGACAGATTATTTAAGTATATTTGCAAATAATATACACATATATTTGTTTCAATTGAAAATAAATTTTTTACACAATATATTATGATCATGACTTCCCCTCCCCCAACTCTTCCCAGACCTGCCCACCTCTCCAACCATCCAATGCCACACTTTCTTTCTCTCTCTCTTTAAAAAGTAAACAAACAGGCAAATAAAAAACCAAAACAAACTAGAATTTTAAAAAACAGAAGAAGCACAAGAAACACACATATAAAACACACACACACAAAATCACAAAATCAGAAACCCTAATATACAATCAAAAGACCAGTAAGATTTTAAAAATGCCCAAACAAGGCAATATTAGACCAAAAAAAATCTACAAAAGTACTATTGAATTTGTTTTGTGTTGGCCATCTACTATTGGCCATGGGGGCTACACTTAAGTGTGGTTTATATATCCAGCGAGACTCCATTGGAGAAAATGAATTTTTCCTTTGCAAGCTGTTGTCATTTGGAGACAGCTTCTTGGTTAGGCATAAGAGCTCATGTCCACTTCCCCCTCTCAGCACTGGGACCCCATCTGGCTTAGATCTGTGAGGGTCCTGTGCACGCTGCCACAGTCTCTGTGAGTTCATATGTGCATCTTCAGTCCTGTTGTGTCCTGTCCGGAAGACACTGTTTCCCCTCTGGCTCTTACAATCTTTCTGTCTCTTCTTCTCCATAGTTTCCTGAGCTCTGAGGGGAGGGGCTTGATAAAGACAACCCATTTAGAACTGAAGGTTCCAAAGTCCCTCACTGTCTCTCTGCACATTGTTCGGTTGTGGTCTCTGTATTTGTTCCCATATACTGCAGGAAGATTTTCTGATGATGGATGAGCAAGACACTGATCTATAGCAGAATATCATTAGAAGTCTTTTTTTTTTTTTTGCCATGTTCCCTTAGCAGAACAATAATATTTGGTTTTCCCCAAAGTACATGGTATATCTAGACTCAGGTTTTTGGGGGGAAGAGATGGGTAAGGGAATAGATAGATGATGATGATGACGATGATGGTGGGAGACAGATGATAGATAGATAGGTAGGTAGATGATTGATAGATAGATAGATAGATAGATAGATAGATAGATAGATAGATATTAGCAAATAGTTAACAATTGTTTGAGTGTAGTGTCAGACTGTTCACTCAACTATTCTCTGAAATATTTGGACTATTTGAAAATCTTCATGATCAAACAAAGTTGGGGAGAACAAAGAGGAAAATATTCATGCCTGTTGATCCTGCTGACACATTAATTCTCGCCTGTACTTTTTCTGGGGTTTCCCTTGGGACTCCACCATATCTGACCCATCTAGAAGACAGAGACGGTGGCTGGAACCACAGAGATCTCATTCTGAGAGTCACAGGCATCTCCTGGGAAAGACCTCATATCAGATAAGACAGAAATAAAGTATAACATTCTTTGTGGTAGTCTGCCAGAATCCAGCTACAACCTGCTCCCATTTTTCAGAGGGTTCTTGGGTGGAGGAGAGAGGAATGAGGAACTATTAGGTAGAAATATAGAAAGAGACAATAAGAAAGACAGAGACACAGGATAGCTGCGGGGTGAGGGGGGGGGCAATACCCAGTCTCCCAGAGCTTAGTCAAAAGGGATTTTTATAATATGCTAAGGGGAGAGGCAAAAGACTCCTCCTTCCAAGATCAAAGCACACCATGCAGCCAAGTGTAGACCCTTCAAAACACCTGGTAACCACGCCCCTGGCCAAATCATCCCATTATGCAGCCCTGCTGGGTACAGCAAGCTCATTTTCTCTGACTTTGAGTAAGGTCTCACTAGGAAGCCTCTGTGGGCCACCACAATTCTTGAACTCAGAAAAACAACTCAGATGTGTAGAAAGTATATTACCTTCTATGCCTTGCCTTTCTTGAGCCTTCTGTGTGACTAATACCAAAGGAAAGACTAAAACCCGAGAGCTAAATGTGACTTTCCCTTTTAGTATAATGTCTTTCAAGTAAAGACTTGTTCTCTTTACAGTAAATATTTGGTTTGGGGGATTTCTATTCCCACCTCCATCTCTTCTTTTCTTCCTGGGTATCAACACATCAGAAGCAGTTCACACTATGATTTGGCCACCAGCAAAGAGATTTTTAGGCTCCATGCTGGGCACCAAGGGCCTGAGGATTCCATTTTCTTATCTCTCGTCTCACCATTGGCATCCACCTGCTGTTCTTTAGTCCTTACTAGTGTCCCTGTGGGGTGGCTGAGCTACTATTGTACCATGCTGGCATCTGTCACTGAAAATACAGAAGTGCAAGCCACTGTGCTGGACGCACTCTGATGCCCTTCATCTTGGCCTGATGTCTCTTCTTGGTCACTTGTTCTGTTTCTCTGTGTTTGTACTAGGAAGCTTAGCTGCTCTCTGTAAACTGATCTGCAGTATGAGATTGCGATGCTTCCCACAGAACCAGCTGCTGCTTGTCTGGTCCCACGCTTATATGAGTGTCTTAGGGTGGGAACAATAAGTCGTCACAAGCCAAGTGGCTGAAACCAAGAGAAATGCATTCTCTCACAGTCTCACAGGTGAGAAGTATGAAATCATCATATGATACAATTAGTTCCTTCCGAAGTCTCCAAGGAAGAATCTGCTTGTGCTTTTTCCTCAGCTTCTAGTAGCTACCAGCAACTCTTGATAGTCTTTGGATAAGGACCACCTAACTCCAGTTTCTGCTTGTACCTTCATACAACATTCTTCCCTCTCTAGGAGTCCTTTTCTTTTACAAGGACCCTTGTCCATAATCTCCTCCCCAGGCAAAATACCAAGAGCTTTATCTTAATTCTGTCTGCAAAGACCCTTATTCCAAGTACTACCACATTCTGAAGTTCCACTGGACATATCATCTTCAGGAGAATGCAATTGAATCCACTATCATTTTGGAATTCAGAGCATCTCTAGTTTTAGTACCTTCTGAGACTATGCAGGAGAGAGAACAAGCTATCATACCCTGACTGCTCTGGATCTCTATGGGTTTCTGTGGTTTCTGTGTACCTTTCAAGATATCAACCCAAGAGGGCTAGGAAATGCTAACTCCTGTCTTACTACTCATAGGATCAAAGCCAAAAATAAGATAAAGCCTAGTGGGCATTTCAGTAAGCACCCAATAAATAGTCTCCATCATGATAATGCTAATTACCTTTGTGCTGTGGTAATTATGTAAAATTAAAACCTACTAATAAAACTATCTTACATGATACATCAAAAATGATTACTCTCAAGTTATCAACAAATGTAACATTTCCAGTTGTATAGACCTACTGTTGATTCTCATAAATACTAAGTATGACTGAAATAAAGTTATAAAATATAAAATCTTAGAGTTTTTCATAGAAACAAATATCACAGTGGAAATCTGTTACTGAACATCTGCATACTGTCTTCTGAACTTGGCATCCTAGGAATTAAACAGGAACAAATGGAATTCTTCCAGAAATGTGATAGTGTTCTGTCATTGGTGGGGTTTTTTCTTTTTCTTTTTCTTTTTTTTTGTAAGACCTAGTGGCTGATGTTGTTTCCTAGGGAACGGGTTGACATTTACCTTTTTGACCTTTAGAAGAAAAGAAAGAAATCTCTACCAAAGGCTCTTCCAACCTCATTCCAGGTTCTTGCTGGTTGATGGTGTGAGCTTATTTCTTTCAGCCACTGTTGAAGGACTTTCACAGTCTGTTATCTATAGATAGTCACACGTGATAAACAGCCACTGAGGGCCTACCATGCTCTGGGTCCTGGAGAATTAGACATTCACTATGATCCTTGACATCATCCCATAACGCATACACCTTCATACCCAGTGTTTCTCCACGTGGTACTTGCACTGTGCTTACAGGAATGGGGACTATTCTGCTGTAAGGTGCTCTGGAACCATAGGTTTACTACGTACTTTTTGGTAACACTCTGTCACCAAAACAAGGGTTCTCTTCTGTTCTTAGATTCTTCAGTCATGTATCAGGTCCCTCTGCCTCCTCCTCCCCTCCATGTTCTCATTAAATACTTTACTAAAAATGCTCAGAAAGGAAATTTCCATGTGGCCATGAAGGGGCCCACTTTCCTCACATTTTGTGGCTCTATTTGATACAAGTCTTGAGAGTTCTCTCCATGGAGCCACTAAACTCAGAAAGATGAAGTATGGAGGATGAGGATGGCTTGGGGGCCAGATATAGAAGGGGTGTGTATCACTTTTGCTAGTATGCCATAGGCTCCCTTAGTTATAGTCTCATATGACTACAAAGAAGTCTGGAAAGGGTCATCTGGCTGTGCCTCTGAGAGAAAATGCCTTTTGGTGAACATCATAGCAGACCTTGCCGGGCAGCAAGTCCTTGCCCCTCCAATTTAGTCAAACTGAGTTGTTCTTCTCCCCTATCCCTAGGGTTAGAAATCTAGAAGACAAAAGCTCAGATAAGAACCTTTGCTCTCTGCTCTCCACCTCTTTTTCTTCAAGCAAGAAATATATAATAGCTTCACCGGCCTGGCTTTGATATATTATCCCGCTGTGCACCTCATTTACACTGTGGAATGTGCTTTGTAGAAAGGTAGGCTATTCTAGGAGCATACAGGGCCTTATAAATTTTAACAAGAAAATGAGGAAGAGATGGTATGATTGAGGTGGGTGATACACAGCAAGTATTGGGAGGTCAAAGCAGTAGGCCCATGGACAACAGAAGAATAGCAAGTCTAAAAAGACTCTTGACTAATGTGAGCCACTTTTTTAGGATTTATACCACATCATCTAATTAACGTGACACTGAGCAATGCCAAGCTATTCATTTTATTAAGGATGCATTCTCATTAACAATCTCTACTCTATATGTGCCTGGCAGATGGTAGGATTTTCCCCATTCGCTGGATTTAAAATAGATCACTGGAGGCATGCCCTTGGAAGGGATTGTGGGACCCCAGTCCTCCTTTTCCTTTTTCTTCAGCTTTGTTTGCTTGTGTTGAGGTACCCAGTTTACCTCATGTGCTGGCCGGTTTTATGTCTACTTGACACAAGCTAAAATCATCTGAGAGGGGGGAACATAGATTAAGAAAAGGCCTCCATAAGATGGGGCTATAGATAAGTCTATGGGACATTTTCTTAATTAGTGATTGATAGGGAAGAGACTAGACCATTGTGGGTGGTGCTATCCCTAGACAGATGGTCCTGGGTTCTATAAGAAACCAGGCTGAGCAAGCCATGGGGAGCAAGCCAGTAAGCAGCACCCTCCATGACCTCTGCATCAGCTCCTATCTCCAGGTTCCTGCGCTGCTTGAGTTCCTGTCCTGACTTCCTTCAAGGATGGACTACCACGTGGATGTGTAAGCCAAATAAACCCTTTCCTCCCCAAGTTGTTTTCAGTCATGGTATTTCATCACAGCAATGATAACCCTAACTACCCACCTCACTTGCACTCCTACTGTGAAATGGCTTCACTAAGAGCTCCAAAGCAATGGGACAACTCAGTCTTGGAATGAACCAAAACAAGCTTTTTCCCTTTACAGATTAATTATGGAGGCATTTCATTTTGCTAAGGGGAATTTGACAATCAGATAGAATAACTTCGGCTGGTATTTTTGTTTTATTTTCCTTTGCTTTGTGACAGGGTCTCAATGAACCCAGGCCTCCCTTGAACTGGTAATATATCTGAGAATGTGCTTGTGATGTGGGGTATCTACCAGAGACAACTACTCAGAAACAGGTTTAATACAACAGAAAGTCTTTATTAGCCAGCCAGCAACTACAGTGGGTGTTTGGGGATCTGTAGCCCTAAGCCTTTCTCAAGATGAGCTTTTAAGCACAAAAGACATATGCTGGACTGACACACTTCATTTAACAAGAGTTGGCCAGAATCAGAACTACCAGAGCTAAAAAGCAAAGTTAGTACATTTAGAGACTTTCCCAGAACTATGGACTTTGATGGATTAGGTCTTTGTTTTTGTTTTGGCAGGTGGTACTGTTTACATGCTGAGTTTTATGGCCTGAATGCTGCTTCCATCATGGAGTCAGCTGTGATAAGGTCTGGAGGCCTACTAAGGTTTGGGGGCTGTTACACTTGAACTCCCGATCCTCCTGTCTCCATCTTCCAAAAGTTAGGATTATAGACATATGCCACCATACCCAGCTTACATGATATTGGAATTGACCTTACTGCTTCATACATGCTAGACAGGTACTCTACCAACTGAACGATGTTCTCAGACAGATATAATCATTTCTTACATGGGACAGAAGGAAGAGTCATAGAAAAATCATAGCTAGCTGGAGTGTACTTACCTCAAACTGAAAGTAGGGGGAGCTCAAGAAGTCTTCCTGATAGAAATCATGTTTTATCTTAGTTTTTAAAGATAAACAGGAACTGGAGGCTAGGGAGATGATTCAGTCAG
>CABHPQ010001014.1:64199-81717 GCA_902168405.1 Peromyscus aztecus | reverse complement strand
ACACACACACACACACACACACACACACACACACACACACACACACACACCATGCTTGTGCACACAAGGAGTCAGTCAATAGATACCTGCATTGTGCTATTAAAGTATTGTTGTTACATTAAGGTAAACGAGACCCACTAATTTGACACTATCTACCTACAGACCAAAAGACCACTGCAAAAATGCTTCCCACTATTGCTGCTTTCTGCTTGTGTCTAGTCTTCCAGGATTGTCAAGATGCTTCATTACAGTTGATGTAGAATTTTATAAAGATAGAAGGGAAGGCGCTTGTATTATTCTGTAATGAGAACATCAAATGCTCATTATTCAATATATATTCAGTAAAACATGGATATGATGATCCCCAAGTGATGTATGAGACAAGTCCATGTTGCCAAATAGAAGTTAGTCATCTGAATTATCTGCATTCACACTTTTCTGCAGCAGACATAGGATTCAAATTAAGCCTGATTACAAGTTTACTACCTTTCTGTCACAAGATTATGCCCTCTGGAAGTTGATCCCAGATGAGGGGAGCCACTTCTGATTTTCAGTGTAACTAAAGTTCAGAAAAAGAAATGTATGCATACACTGAGTTTAGAGAACAGAGTCGGGGTGCCTTGTAATCAAAGGAAAACAGTATTCAAAATTCCATTCTGATTGATTCTCTGAGTTGAGTTTTAGAGATCAAATTTCATTATTGAACAGGAACAGTATAGTTGGCACAGTGCCGTGAAACATGGATGGTAGTCATGAGAGCTGATTCTAATTTTGCTTTTTATTTTAATCTTAGAAACTATTTGTAAAATTGTCTGTGACACAGGTTCAGATTTTCTGTTTTCCAAAGAATGTTTTCAGCTCCCAAATGTTCCATCCACTTGTAGATGCAACAGATGTTCCTTCTAAATGATTCATTACTTGAAACTTAGAGAAAGCCTTTGGGATGTCAGCTCCCTTGATCTCTTGCTGAACTTCAGAAAATCAAAAGTAATTTTTTCAATTTGGTAAGAATTATTTTTACACAGTCCTGTTGAAGTATGACTTCTTACAGAAAATAGTACAGTAAATACTTAATGTATGCAATTGAATGTGTTTAGATATATGCATAATTTGTGTTTGTATATATGTATGTGTGTCTGTGTATGTATATATGTGTATGTGTATATGTAGAATATAATATATATATATATGCATTCATGTGTGTGAGTGTAAGTACACATGCCTGTTGGTGGTGGTTTTCTTTACTCTTGCTCTTAGCTCTTTGGGGGACCCACCACCCAGCTCCCAAATAAATCACACAAGGAGGCTTATTCTTTTTTTATAAATATCTGGCCTTAGCCTTGCTTGTTTCTTACTAGTTTTTTTTTTAAACTTAATTTATCCTATCTACCTTTTGCCTCTGGTCTTTTACCATTCTCTATTTTTGTATATCTTTATTTTTCCTTCTTATTCTGTGTCTGGCTGGGTGGATGGCCCCTTCTTTATTCACTCCTTGATCCTCCTTTCCCCAATTTTCTCCTTCTATTTATTCTCTCTGCCTGCCAGTCCCACCTATCCTTTCTCCAGCCTTGCTATTGGCCATTCAGCTCTTTATTAGACCAATCAGGTGTTCTAGATGGGCACAGTAGCACAGCTTCACGGAGTTAAACAAATGCAACATAAAGGAATGCAGAACATCTTTGCATCATTAAACAAATGTTCCACAGCAAAACAAATGTAACACACCTTAAAATAATATTCCACAACACACACCATAATATGCATGTGGAAGTTAAAGGACAACCTTGGGTATGTGTCATCTTCCACCTTGTGTGAGACAGGATATCTGTAGTTGCTGCCAGCTGACCTTGAAGATTCTGGAGATGGGTGTGTCTTCATATCCTAGATCTCCATAGACGTACTGGGATAACAGACATGTACTATTGCACCTGGCTTATGTGACCTCAAAGTCAGATCCCCACACTTGGAAGGCAAGTGTTTTACCTTGAACCATCCCCTCAGTTCTGTATGTTATGTGAAAAGTTTTTGGTGGTTTTTTTTTTTCTGGAATGGCTCATCATTATTATGCACAATACATCTGCTGGTCAATTCTAAGCATTTGTTTTATAGTATAGAGTTCATAAAATTTTTGGTGGATCACCTCACAAGTTTCAGGGTGGTATATTTGCATGAAAACATTAAAGCTCACAGCATTAAGTTCACAATATTAAAACAGTGTTCTTTTGTTATAATTCTTGCCAAAGTGCATAATCTTTGCTGTTTTCTTACCAGACTTTCTGCTGGGTAGAAATTTTCGAAGCCATTTATTCATATTTACCTTCTTAAAATCTTAAACATTTTACAGTTTGGTATTGAGGCAAACCAAGGCCAATGAATGAATGACTAACTAGTTTGAGAGATGTCTTGGAACTTAAGATCAACTATTGTTCAACAACAATCCAATTACATGAAAGATGGAATATAATATATTGGATTATATTTAAATAGTAACAATAATAACATCAGACACCATGGTTACAATTCTGTGTTTTCTGTATGCTAAGTTCTACCTGCAGAATTTGACTAACTTGATACAAACCATTCTAAAAATTTAGATGTAATTATTCTTGAGTTACAAGTAAAAAAATGAAGACTTCTAAGATTGTGATTTAGCCAAATTTATACATTTAGCCAGGTTTATACATGTAATCTGTTAACAAATTTGTCTAAATAATTAGGCTCAGGCTCTTACTACTACCACATACCTTCATTCAATTGTAGAATTGTTAGTATTGGTATGTATGTGTGTGCATTGCCCTGTAATTACCATATTCCTAGTCATACTATTAATATGTGTCTCTAAAGAACAACTTAAATACACAAAAAGGGAAGTTTGGTAAAATTGATAATTATTTTTAATTTCTACCAGTTAGTCAGGAGTTATCTGTATTGAGACAAATAGAATGATCTTAATTTTTTTCTTCCTTGTCTAATCTTTCATTAATGCCACCATCTTGGCTTTTTACCAAAAGTGAACAAGATTGTGTTTGAAAATACTGCTGGGATGATATATGTGGTATGCATTTTATATTTCCTAAATATTTCCAACATGTTTTAATATGTTTCCATAAAAATAAAAACCCAATAGTTACGAGGTATAGTAATTATTCTATATGACAAATGTTCAAAGTTAAGCCACAGGGCATGGTATGTATTGTACTATGTGCCCTATTTTTTAAATTTGAGCAAGACTTAATACAAGAAACAGTTGCTCAATCCATATTGTGTACCAGGGTTTGTATTTGGAACTAGTGATACTGTAGTGAATTACTTAGACACTGCCTTTACTTCCAAAAGATAAAATCTGATTAATGTGTTTGTGAAAAATATTTCAACAAAGCTCATATTCCAGTCTTGAAAGGGGAGGAGGAACATGGATGGCGAAGAGAGATCAAGGCTTTTCTTCTAGTAACAGGAATCTCCCTCACCCTTGTCTTCCAGAGCTAATGAAGAGTCTAGTCAGTTTACCTGTAGGGCAGACTTTAACATGAAAAATAAATCATGGCCCAGTCAGTCAACACATGTTGGCCTCTTTAATAATTTTATATTTTACCCAGAACACAACTGGAAGTCTTTAACAAGTTTCCTTTTAAGACATAATAGGAAACACCCTAAAAATAACCTACATTCTTGCTATAGTCTAAAAGACTGAATTAGAATCAAACTAAATTCCTATAGGGAGATTAGGTGGGTGACAGTTATAATAATGAGGAGGGCAATGTTAAAAACCTAGAGTAAGTGCCACATAACTAGACAAAGTCCATCAGTATAAATGCAACAGAATTCACATGAATTCATGGGATTTGGCGTAACAAAAGGGAGGTGTCAAGGCTGACTCTCAGGTTGGAGGTTGTGTTGAGAATTGTAAAAGGTTCAATTTTTGCATATTCACTCAGCCCTACGTTGCTCTGGGTGCTGGGGGAAAATTTTTGTGGAGAAAATGAGTCCCTGTCGAGTAGTGGCTTCCCTGCTAGCATTGAGATATGGAAGCAGAATATGCTGGACAGCTGTTCCCAGTGTTCTGCAGCAGTATCTCTGCCAAGGAATGTCATGTCAGCGATGTTCCAACATATGGCCAAAAACTTGACATCAATTTAGATTCATTAATCCCCAATCTAAACACTGGAAATACAGTCATGTGCCAAAGAAGACCTCTCTTTTGATTGATATGCCATTCTTGTTAGAGATGAGAGCTGATAAACTAAGAAGTACAATATGATGAGTAAAAGCCACAAGGTACAAAGGAAAGCAGGGTGGAGAAGGCTAGCAGAAGTGAGTGTTAGTCATACTTTAATGAAGGACTGTCAACTGGGAGAACTTGTTCGGAATATGTAGCTTTTGGCATAATTATTGAAATTTTTGAAACTCTCAATGAAAATTTAAAAATTAAAATATAAAGAGGACCAATTTATCTTTCCAAGAAGGAAGGAGGGCCATCAGCATTCTAAGGGATAGACCTCAGATTATCAGATGACAGACACAAAGCCCTTGAGGTCCCTGGTGTGTCTCGGGGACAGTAAAGGAGTCAGTTGGGTTGAGGTTTGTGAGTGGCAGGAGACTGAGATGAACAGACTACAGAAGTGAGAGGTTCAGACCTCATGACATCTTACAGGTCTTATGGAGGATGAACTTTCATCCATGTGTGTCAGGTGTTAGGAGACTGTTTGTCGTAGCATGATTTCTATTGCTGTAGAAAAATAAATAAATAAAATAAAACACCATTACCAGAAGCAATCTGTGGAGGAAAGTTGTATTTGTCTTACCCTTCCTGATCCCAGTCTATCACTGAAGAAGTCAGGGCAGGAACTCAAGTAGATGCAGAGGCAGACACTAAGAAGAAAGCTGCTACTGGCTTCTTCTCCACGACTTGCTCAGTTTGTCTTCTTATACAGTCCAGGACCATCTGCCTAAGGGTGGCACCATGTACAGTAGGCTGGGTCTTCTCACATCAATCACTAATCAAGAAAATTCTCTCACAAACTTGCCAACAGGCCAACTTGTTAGACACATCTCCCCAGTTGAGTTTCTTTCCTTCTAGATGACTCTAGTTGGTGCCAAGATGAAAAAAAAAATAAATAAATAAAAAAAAATAAAAAAATAAAAAAAAAAAAAACCTAACCAGCACACCTAATTGGAGATTTCTGAGAAGAAAAATTAGATGATATGAGTCACATAACTAACAGTCACTGGCTGCTGAGTGCAGAGGTGATATCAAACAAGGCTAATTCAGAGCGTTTAGTGTGGGTGGAACACTCGGTGGTCCACAAAACGACTCCGTCCTTTCTCACTGACATCCTTTCCCCTCCCTCCCTCTTCATTTGGAGTGCCAGTTTCTAAATAGAAGAGCCACCTTAGTTCAGGGGCCTGTGTAGTTAAGAGTCTTGTGAGAACCAGGGTGGATGCTCCAGAGGAAGGAGTGGGCTTTGAGATTTCAGGAATAGGACAGGAATCTTTCGGAATTCCTTCTACTTCATGTGGGCAGTTCTCTATGGGTGGGGATATCATATATGTATACATTATACAGCCAGAGATGCTACAGACACTTTTGGGGGTCCCTTAGGAATTCAAACACATCAGAGAGTAGGGGTATAGGTGGGTGGAATGTGTTGAACTGAGGAAAATCCCCCATGATCCCCTGGGAAATAAAAGGGGGTGGAGCCAGCTGCTTTTCTGGATTCCTAGTATAACTGGGGTGTGTAGCACCAGTCTCCTGAACTGAGGAGAAAACCAAAGAAAGAGACCACTGAAGATGCACAGAGCCAGGCGGTGGTGGTGCACGCCTTTAATCCTAGCACTCAGGAGGCAGAGGCAGGCAGATCTCTGTGAGTTCAAGGCCAGCCTGGTCTACAGAGTGAGATCCAGGACAGGCACCAAAATTACACAGATAACCCTGTCTCAAAACAAACAATAACAAACAAACAAAAAAGATGCACCGTGCTTGTGGGAATTTGATCAGATCATGAAACCTGAGGATAAGGGAGTTAGAGTTTTAAAGGCTAGATGTCTTACTCTAGGAGTGTGTGTTGTCCAGCTTTCCCTGATAAACTACCTGTAGTCTTTTTTGGGAGGGGTCAAATTATCTTATTATGTTTATGTTTTGGTTTGGTTAGCTGTTTTGTGCTTTTTTTTTTTTTTTTTTTTTTGCGTGTTTGTGTTTTCTTAAAACCTTATAGCCTGTTGCCCTGAGGGCCTCATATGGATCCCTCTCATTTATTGGGCTCACCATATTTTTCAACTCTGACGTGTAGTAGAGTCAACTGGGAAGATAGCTTTTTTAAATATCAAAGGCCCAGATCCCATCTTCATAGATTAAAGTTTGATAGGCTATGAGTAGGGCTAGAGCCTCGGGTGATATATTTAAACTCCCTAAGTCGTCCCCAAATGCTGCCAGTCTGAGAAGCGCCTTGCCAAGTAGACGTGTCAACCAGGTGTCAGGCAGATAATTTCTGCTTTGGGTTGTCTCATTAAATTCTAATTAAATTGATATTTACACAGTTCTTTGTTATTCCTGACAAAAAAGTCACTCCAAATTTCTTTCCCTAGCAAAGTGCTAGCATTTTTTTCTCCGTGGAGAGAAATAGAAATTTCTTTTTAAAAAATTGAAATTTGCAACACTTAAACATAAACAAGCCATAATGTACAGCATTAAATTAATATTTATATCTTCTCTTATCCTCCTCCTCCTCCTAGGATTAAAAACGATGTGGCAGTGTTTGAAGCCCCAAACAAATTGAACTGCGTCACCATTTATCAGTAGAAACGAAGGACATCGGAATAAACAGGAAAACGATGATGAAGAAGCAAGTATCAGTACCCTAACTGATGGTGTAGATACTCTGTTGGCTAGGTGATGATGGAGAGCAAGGATGGACAGCATGCTTTGACAGACTCAGAACCTGAGAACTGAGGACACTTTTTCTCCCTGTTAGTTGTGCCTTCTTTTAAAGAGGAGGGTCTGAGAAACCAGGTCAGATGCTGTTGTTTTTGAAAAATCTCCAATAATCTGACAGCTTGGTAGGGAGTGTAAATTATTCACAGCTTGCCTTCATGCTATAGTAAGTCTTGTGTCGAGGCCTTAGACTTCTTCCTCTTTTGACTAAATCCCTTCTATGCATCTACACTCTGAAGAGCAACAAAGCATGACCTTTGAATAAATACTTCGTTGTTTCTCTGATAGGAGTACATTAGGTCATCAAAAGGTCATCTTACTACTCCATCAAATAAAAAGTTTCCCTACAGGAACCAAAATATTCACACTAGTTCCCCTGTGTTGAACACATATGCGTCAGGATTTAGCTAATCAATTAATGTGCATCATATCATTTAATTCACCCAGGAATCATCTGATGTAAATAGTCCTTTTAAGCCTCATCTTCCTGAATAATGAGAAATTATTTCCTGAGGTATGAACCCAAAGCCAGTCATTATTTGGTCATGTTAGTGGGCATTGCAATGTGTGCAGTCTAGTACTAGATGAGTTGCGAAGTGGCAAAACTTGTATCAATTCTCCTATACTCATAACAAGAAAATGTTTCGCCTCCCAATGTGGTATAAGTCCACTCCTAAAGCTTGGGTGGCTCTTCCTCATGATCTCATGTATTAAGTTACTTATAAGTATTGTGTAATCCTCGAGGTGCATTTGTGAAGAAAAACTTGCAGCTTCCTCTCTATTTTTCAGACAAGAAAACAAAGGCTTTTCTAAGTTCAGTACTGTGTTTGAATCCCTGAGGTGGCCCTGACTGAAGTGATTCTAGGATTCACAGATCCTAAGTCCTCCATTTATAATCACTGCCCTACAGCACAGCATCTTGAGACAATAGTCATTGCTTCTTAACTCTCCAAAATGAGCTCCAGTCCCCCTGCAAACAAGAAAACATGAATGAAAACAGATTTCAATACAAAATGTGTATCGTTTCATCTATTCCTTGATACATCTGGATGTTTCTTTGTGTGGTTTCTAATTTCGGTTTGCTATAATATCATACATATACTGGAAATAATTTGTATGGTGTGTGTCTGTGTGTGTGTGTGTGTGTGTGTGTGTGTGTGTTCATGTATAGCTAGGAATACACCTTGGATGAAATTTCACTTGTAAAGATCAGAAAGGAATCCATCAGCCCCCAAACTTAAATCATGTTCAACTTTTCCACTTCAAAACATTCTCTGCCATTGACAGTGATTGTAGACAGTGCAGAGTTGCCTCAATTCAGAATAGCTTCATTTAGTATCTTGATACATGCACTCTAGAAAGGAAAGAAAAGATTCTGGGAATGAACTAATGTTTGACCTGGGAATTAATACTTCAGTGCATTTACTTTAGTCCTGGGAGATCTCACTGTAGCACTATTTTACTTAGATTTGTAAAAAGTTCAATAATTAGAGCTTCTTACATATATATAGACAGACAGACAGACACACATACGCACACACACACACACACAAACACACACGCACACGCACACGCACATGCACACACAGAGACAGACTATAATACTCAGAGACAGACTATAATACTCCTTTCTTTCGCACTTTCTGCCTCTGCTTGTGCTATGATAATATTGTGTCTTGTTCTGGCTTCTGTCTCACCATCACCACCTGGTTGCATGAAAGCCTCTCATCCTGGACCACACATTTCAGAAATGTGGAGACCGAGTCAGAGTCACTTCTGTACCTGTTGTTTTTGACATAGTTTCTGGCACATACTCACTCGGCTTTCAGTGTTTGTGGCGGGAATGAATGTAAACACAAATGAATAAATACCTTTCTAACAGAGTTAAGTCTGAAACTCATGCGTTCTTCTGAAACATGAAAAGGCTTCAAAGACTTCATTCCCTGCCCCCCCCCCCAATGACTGACTTCTTCAGCTAATTTGTCTATTACTTGGACAGTGTTTCACTTACACTCTTTTGTGAGTTCTAAATAACTCCTTATTTTACAGTTATTATTTGCTTTTTATGAAAAAAAATTAAGTTTTTTTTCAACAGCTTTAGAGACTTGTCTTGGGAAATCCTGCTTATCTGCCTTTAGAAAGATATTTATTCCCAACAAAAGTCCATGGCATCAGACACTATAAATTCATTGTCACCTATGCTCTTCCCAATCAAAGAGGATTTCCATTTATAAGATTAGTTGTAGTGTACCTTTCCAATTTCCAGTCGCCCTTAGTTATGTTCCCTCACATATCACTATAATTTCAAAGAAATCTGAATGCACCTTTATAACCAAACACCTGGTACTGTTTAGGGGATATAAATGTCCTCCATCGTTTTTGTGTTAAAAGCTTTGTCTTCCCCTTTGGTGGGAAGAGGAAGGGCCTAATTAGAGGAAGCTAGGTCACTGGGAACACGTTCTTGACAGGAATAGTGGGACCCTGCCCTGTTCTTCCTTTCCTTCTTTGCTTCCCGATTGTCATCAGATGAACAGGTCTCGACCACACACTCCTGTCATGGTATGCTATAGTGCCATGGATACGAAACAACAAACTATGTGGTCATTGACCTCAAGCTCTGGAACTATGAGCCTATCAGCCTTTCTTCATCTAATTAACTGAGGTAGTGTATTTCAGTGACTGAAATCTGTCCAACTAACCTAACAATGGAAACCTAACACACATGGCATTTGTGTCATACACAGGCTATCCATCGACTTAGGCATCTACCTCTTTTCCAAAGAGGTATCCATGGGGAAAATCTCTGGTATCTGTCTTCCTCAGCACTTTTCTGTCTCTGAGTATTGTCTATCAATGAGCCAAATGCTCAGTCTTCCTCTCCAGAACTTTTTAGTACATAGTGTTCTGAAAGAATGCAGGCAGCACCAGATTCTATGTCTGCGTTCACCTAATTGTGTGATTTCAACATTATCTTAATTTTTGGTCTGTCAAGATTTTTGACATTGTCCTAGGAACTTAAACCATCATTCTAAAATATTTTGTTGTGGCAAAGGCAACTCTAATAAGCATGGAAATTATTATAGAAAAATTTTAAGTTGCATGCAGTTCTTAATGTACCTTACAACAAAATGGTTTTCTGTTTTCATAGCTGACTAGTTTAACTTCTGTAATACAGACAGGCTAACATTCTTCACTGTGGGTTGTTGTCCAAGTGAGGATAGACCAGCTCCTCATATGTCTAACTGACTCCACCATACATAGCTAAGATAAGAAAGATTAATAGAGTCAAGTATTGGTGCTTAGTCTTCTGTTTTACACACACAACACACACATACACACACACACCAAATATAGCATATTTAGAAATGAATTTTCCAAATGTCTGTACTATGCTACATGATACATATTATTTGCTGCTGGCACTAAGGCAGCACCCTACCCATATTGAAGTGATGCAAAGATGGAAACAGAAAGGAAACTATTGCTGTTGTAGTTTCTATGGTGAATGAAGACAGCTTTAGCCTATGGTAGTTACAGAGAAAGAAGTAAAACCTGGTGTCTTTACTGGATGCAAAGGGGGTCGAGGGTCCCACTGGGAAGAGGAAGGTTGTGGGAGTCTCTGCAAACACCACAGCCCAGCAACGTGTTGATTCACATGAGACAAGATGGAAGTCCAGTTCAACACAACTCAGTAGCCGATGATGGGTCAAGGGGCTAGAGTCTGACACTGGGCAGTTGATTTTAGGCATATTTTTGACATGGTACAAAACAGGATGTTTATTTATTTTTTATCAGAAGCATAACCAGAAATTAAAGCCCCATGGCTCTCTACTACAGTTGAGGCACTCTGAAGGGGACACTGGGGCTGGGCTTGCTGACAGAGTACTTATCTAGCATATATGACAGGCCCTAGATTTGATCCCCCAAAACAAAGGAAGAAAATCAAATGAAGGTAATACCACATTAATATTCAAAAAGAGGAGCTGGAGAGATGGCCCAGAAGAAAAGAATGCCCACTGCTTTTAAAGAGGATCTAGGTCATTCCCAGCAGCCACACTAGGGATCTGACCCCTCTGGCCTCCAAAGACAATGACACTCACTTGCACAAACCCGAACATACACATACATAAGTAAAAAATAAAATAAATCTTTTTTTAGAAATTGAGAAGGCAAGGTGTGTTGTGTGCACATTTGTAGTCCTAGCACATGGGGGTGAAGACGATCTGAAGCTTGAATCTGTCTTGGGCTACATAATGGGATTCTCCTTCAAGGAGGCTGTGAGGGATTTCTGCCTCCTCTGACGTGATTACGGTATATTTAAGTACAGTACAATTTGAAAAGAGTTCCCTGATGTAGCACAATCCTGTGCTCACAATGAAGCATAATTGCATCAAAACTCTTCTGAAAGTACGTTCCACTTCTTCCATGAAGACTCCTCTATAGATAGGCTACATGTGTTATCTTAAGGACCTAGAGTAGGACCTAATATGGTCTCAGTCACACAGATAGCACAGTGGTCATCTAGGCTATTAACCACATCTGGTCCTGTTTGCAAGAGTCTGGACAAGCCAGATGCGGTCTGGCCGTACAAATAGTACAGAGGTCAGCGAGGCTACTAATCACCCCTGTTCTCAAACTTCTGGACAGAAAACAGGTTATACAACTTTCTTCGAAGAGACAACCCTGCATGTTCGACATTTCTAGTTTTCCTAGTGCTTAACTGTGGGAACAAGGACCTCTGTGCTCACAGAAGGTAGTCTCTGGACCCAGAGTCTGGGTCACGCCTCAGCCTGTGTGGGAATATGACTTTGAAGGGTATACTTCTAAGAAGTAGGTGGTGGTTATGGTGGAAAAGGAAAGAGGAAGGAATTCGATGTCCTTAATTAAAATGTGTGACAAGAGAAGATAACTTGCTCCCTAGGTTTTGTGCTCTACTCCCACTAGGACCACATTAAGGGCACTGTGAGGCTTGAAGGAGCTGCTGGATTTCTGACATACATATATGAGAACTTCAGTGAGTCAACAACCCAAGTCTTTCATCAAATAACACATTTGCAGAGCTTTGTGTGCTTTAGTAACTCCTAACTTTTTAAAGTTTTTGCTCTCTCTCTTGCTCTCACTCTCTCACTCTCTCACTCTCGCTCTCACTCTCTCTTGCTCTCTCTCACTTGCTCTCTCTGTCTCTGCGTGTGTGTGTGTGTGTGTGTGTGTGCACGCACATGTGCAACCATGATCAAGCTGAATCCTCTAGGACAGTACTGGTCTATCAGATTTGCCTTAGGAAATCCACTTACCAATTACTTCCTGAAGATTTATCTCAAGTTTCTAGAGAAATAGTGGGAATTGTAGTAGATGTGGTCCTTATCCCAACACTATAATCCTTTAAAAGGACAGGTCTGCTTGCAAAGTTGGCCTTGCCTGGCAAATATGAATTTGACTCTTTTGGTGTTCTCAGTAAACATTTAACTGATAAACTAGAGGGTGGCCAGTCTACAGCTACAAAGTTTATGCTGTATATCTGATTTACATCTGAGCGTGTAGAATTCTGCCACTTTCTCTGCAGAAGATGCAATTTGCCCCGCCTTCATCAGTAGTTGTGGGCATCTTCTCTAATGGGCTTGTCTAGATAGAAACCTTATATGACCATGCACCATTTGTATTGGTGGAGAATATGTTTTGTGTCTCTTTGTGGAATGGAGAGAACATAAGGAAGAACACAGAACCTTACAAAATCTTCTCTTCTTTCCTTCTGATCAATGTATGTAATTTACTGTATAGTCATAGTGTTAGTCATCTACATAAAGGGTTCTGTGGACCTTTCTTTAAAATCTCATAAGAAGTTTTGGGCTTTCCCAAAGCAGTACCTCATAAATTTATAATATACTGGAGAAGACATGAACTATCAGGGTCCTTATGTTATAGTAGGTAATGAAAAATGTATGATAGGATGAGTTCAGGATACTCTGGAACACAAAAAAGAAATCTTTCCTCCATCTTTATAGAGTCAGACAAACCTCCCTTGAGAAGTTAAACTTATTCTGACCCCTGAATGATTAGGTGAGAGTCAGATGGCTGCGGCCTTCAGATTCTGGTATATTCTTTAATACAATGTCAGAAAATAGCCCTCAACATAACATTCTAAACCATAATTATCAGGACACTGAAATTTTAAAAGTACTAGCAATTTGCCCTCTCACAATCATAGGTCTGAGCTAGTCCAAATAAGTCTCCATGGTAACAGAAAAGCAACAACTTATTGTCTCCAACTGGTTCAGAATTCAGGCTTGCTTTGTTCATGAATACTGATCATTAACCCCTGATCCTGCTTCTACCTTGTTTCTTGAGGATGCACTATCTTTATTTTTGCATCTACCTTCTCCTGGATCAATTGATCTTCATAGGGAAGTTGTAGGGACCAGTCATGGAGGCTACATTCTAGTCTTTGAGTAGCCTGATACTGATCTCCCTCATCCCACGTTTAAAGAATAACTTATAAGAAATTTTCCCTATTACATGATTGATAACTTAGAAAATATTTTAATATTATGATATAAAAACCAAGTCATATGCAAATCCCAGAAAACAAATAAAAAAGCAACATTCTCTGTAGTCTAAGACAGTGTTTCCAGGTATATTTGAAATATGTAGGAAACTGAAACTAAAGCTGAGCTCTATTTCTAAAGTTCTTGGATCAATCAATTGGTAGTGCAGCTGAAGAATTTCTTCTTTGTTAATGCTTAGGATAGAACCCAGGACCTCACTCATACTGCGTAAGTGCTCTACCACTGAGCCATACCAATAGCTCAGAAATTGTATTTCTATGCCTTCCAGTCACACAGATGCTGTTAGTCAAGGTCAGACTTCAAGATTCACTGGTCTAAACATTATACAAGCAAACTAATGTTTCTCAAACTAGTAGATGTCACAATCTGAGAATCCAAAAACAATGTCAAAGACCAGGTCATGCTCTATAAAAATTTTTAATTTGCATGCTTCTATCCTGATAGTTATATAAAATTAATAGTTTATTGTAAAGCATCTAAATGACCACATCATCTCCATATAATTTCAGTGTCTATATTGCATTTATAATTAAAATTACATTGATACTAAATAGTACTCTTTTAGTTGCTGCTAATAAAACTAAACAATGTGATAAGACTGAAGGTAAAGTGATTACATAAATGATGTGTTCATATTCGGTGAAAATCAAATGAGATTATAAATATGACCAAATAGAGATTTAGCAGTAATTAGAATACACAGCACACAACAGAGAAGGATTAAGACTATCTCTCCATAGCACAACAAAGTACAGGAAAATCTCATTCAAAATAAGCCATGTGGTAGTAGAAAGTACCATATTCTATTGAGGAATAGTGATTTAGTTTGGGAAAGAAAAATGGGAGTTCTCACATTAATTTAGTTGCCATTGATTCCAAGAATTACATTTCAGTGAGGTAATCTTTGAAACATCAGTCAGTGAATACATGTCTTCTCATTTGAGCTGTTTTGGCAAACTTTTGAAACTTCCAATGCCCATAATCATATCAGGGTTAGCAGTCTTTAATTTTAGTCTTATCGCCCAACCTCCTGGGTAACTGGAGTTCAGCCATGGAGGACAAAGCTGCCACTAAACTTCTAATTATTACTGTAACAAGAAGCCTAGTTGGTTCAATCTCTTATAAATTCTCTCTGTGAGGTGACAAAAGCCAATGAACAAAAATGTATTTTAATATGAAAAAAACTATAAACAATAAGCAGATGTGGATGGAAACTAAGGTACAAAATAAGAACATGGAGTAACTGAAAGCAGAAGGCAGGGAAAATAAGCCAGCACAAATGTGCCTGAGAATATAATGGAACATCTCTGGAAAGGGCAAAGACATATATTATACCTCATATTTGATGAGAGTATGAAATCTAATTATTATGATAAGATTTGTACAAGAAACCCATGAATCTTTTTCTTTATGCTATGCTAAAAATCATCGATCAGTGTTAACTGTATCTCAACTTTATTCACCAAACTCAAAGCAACATGTCTACACAGACTAAGCAAATGACAGTAGTTTAAGGGAACAGATAGAGTTGAGCAGCTCTGCAATTCACAAATACTGTTGCTCTTTAAAGTATACAAACGTCATTCTAATGGGATCCATGGTATTGAAGATAATACAGGCAACAGGAAACTGCAGGGAAGGGACACCTGTCTGGGTTAAGAAGTTCAGCTTTGTTTATACAAGAAAGTGGAGAAAGAAGGGAGGAAGAGGTTTGCAGATAATATACTCCTAGAAGAGGAAGAAAATCTCATAAGTAAATCTCTAGGAAGAGGTGTCACTGTCAATCTTCGTCCAAATACAATAACGAATTACTCTTTGGCATTTTCTATGGAGTGACTCCTCTCTGCAATGTGTGTTGTATGATTTTTCCATGTTGTTTATTATTTAAAAAAACTGAAAATTTCAATCAACAGGACATATTTCACTAAAAATGACACACACAACTGTCTAATTAATGGAAATAAAAGGTGATGTCCCAGGATGGAAATGGCACCTACTGTACAAATAATATCACAGGGCATCACTTGGACCCTCACAGATTCCACCACATATCCTAACATGCTTAGATTTTTTTTTCCATGTTTCACTTGAATGCTGTATTTTTCAATATTGTCTCAATCTGACAATTCGGATTTCTGTGTTATCTCAGCTGTAACCGAAAGAGTTGGTTGGAATTCTTCAGGTAAAACGATGGCAAGATAAAGAAAAGGAGAAGAACACAAAATGACGGAAAATGGTGTTGATAGATAAGGAGGCAGTGTGGCTAGAGTTTTCCTGCCTGGCCCACGGTCAGGATAAATCTCTCTCACCTGCCAGTCCCACAGCCGCTCAGACCCAACCAAGTAAACACAGAGACTTATATTGCTTACAAACTGTATGGCCGTGGCAGGCTTCTTGTTAACTGTTCTTATATCTTATATTAATCCATTTCTATAAATCTATACCTTGCCACATGGCTCGTGGCTTACCGGCATCTTTACATGCTGCTTGTCCTGGCAGCGGCTGGCAGTGACTCCCTCCGCCTTCCTGTTCTTTTTATTCTCTCTGTTAGTCCCGCCTATACTTCCTGCCTAGCCACTGGCCAATCAGTGTTTTATTAGCAACACATTTGCCATACAGAACATCCCACAGCAAGGCAGTTTGTGAGGCAGCCCTGTGGGAAAAGTAAACAAGGTTTGGTTTGAACAGAAAGTGAAAGATGAACTAAGCAGATGCCAAGTTACAGAAGGCTCTGTCCACCACGGCAGTAGTTTGTAATTCGTTCCCAAAGCAATGGGACACAATTGAAGTGGTTTAAGGGTAAGCATGACTGGATTGGATAGGAGTTTTGGAAACAATATTCCATAAATACTATGGAGAAGGTATTAAGGAAAGGTGAGACATCGAGGCAAAAATTTTTATGTCGTAAAAATAATGCATACTGACTAAACAAGTAAAAGATTCTTTTACCCTAAAAGTTTACCCTGTGGATATGCATACACTGAATGTCAAATCAAATTTAGAAGAATGAATTTCGCATTGTTTGCAATAACCCATGTTGGAAATGACTTAACGATCCATCAGCAACAAAATAAGTAAGTACACACTGAAATAAACACATAATGCAATATACAGTGGTGGAAACAAACAAACTGCTGGTACAACGACAACGGGAATGATTCTCACAGTTGTAATATTGCACTAAGCAAGCTAGACACAAAATGTATTCTCTGTGCTTTCATTTATGTAAGTCTCAATAGAGGATTGTTATCATACTAGAAGTTGGACCAATGGTTCCTTTCAAAGTAAAGTGAAGTCTGGGAGGGAAACGGCTACTGAGTTCCTGGGATACTGGTCATGTTCTGTTTCTTGGTGGAGATGCTGGCTCATTGGTCATTATAACTAGGCACTAGTCAATACCCTTCATTTTTCCTTTGTGTGTTCTTCCGTATACGTGTTACACTTCCTTATCAAGTTACCTAAAACAAAACCAAAAGTGTAGTTGAAGTTTTCATACCTAGGAGAGTAAATACAAAGCAAATTAGTAAGAAAATAGAGGTTTTCTTTCCACAGTGGTCTTAACAGCAATAGCTAGGCATTTGAAAGACATAATATTTTGTGTTGGCTTAGTTTTTGTCTGAGAATATTCTGGCAAGTTGCGGAGGGGGGGGCTATAAAGTTTGGATTAACTAATAAAGAGCAAAGTTTGAAAAATTCAAACATTCAAAAATTCAAAACATGGAGTAGAGAAGAATGTGTGACTACCCAAACAGATTAACTTGCAGCAAGAAAATTTCAAGCCCATGCATGTGGGTAAAAAGAAGTTTGGTGGGACTGGAGAGATGGCTCAGAGGTTAAGAGCACTGGCTGCTCTTCCAGAGGTCCTGAGTTCAATTCCCAGCTACCACATGAAGGCTCACAACCATACATAATTCGATCTGGGGCCCTCTTCTGGAATGTAGGCAGAACACTGTGTGCATAATAAATAAATCTTTTTTAAAAAATTCCTATTTAAAAAAAAAAGGAAGTTTGGCAATAATCCCCCCCC
>CABHPQ010001014.1:38856-63799 GCA_902168405.1 Peromyscus aztecus | reverse complement strand
ATTCTCTCTGTTAGTCCCGCCTATACTTCCTGCCTAGCCACTGGCCAATCAGTGTTTTATTAGCAACACATTTGCCATACAGAACATCCCACAGCAAGGCAGTTTGTGAGGCAGCCCTGTGGGAAAAGTAAACAAGGTTTGGTTTGAACAGAAAGTGAAAGATGAACTAAGCAGATGCCAAGTTACAGAAGGCTCTGTCCACCACGGCAGTAGTTTGTAATTCGTTCCCAAAGCAATGGGACACAATTGAAGTGGTTTAAGGGTAAGCATGACTGGATTGGATAGGAGTTTTGGAAACAATATTCCATAAATACTATGGAGAAGGTATTAAGGAAAGGTGAGACATCGAGGCAAAAACTTTTTATGTCGTAAAAATAATGCATACTGACTAAACAAGTAAGAGATTCTTTTACCCTAAAAGTTTACCCTGTGGATATGCATACACTGAATGTCAAATCAAATTTAGAAGAATGAATTTCGCATTGTTTGCAATAACCCATGTTGGAAATGACTTAACGATCCATCAGCAACAAAATAAGTAAGTACACACTGAAATAAACACATAATGCAATATACAGTGGTGGAAACAAACTGCTGGTACAACGACAACGGGAATGATTCTCACAGTTGTAATATTGCACTAAGCAAGCTAGACACAAAATGTATTCTCTGTGCTTTCATTTATGTAAGTCTCAATAGAGGATTGTTATCATACTAGAAGTTGGACCAATGGTTCCTTTCAAAGTAAAGTGAAGTCTGGGAGGGAAACGGCTACTGAGTTCCTGGGATACTGGTCATGTTCTGTTTCTTGGTGGAGATGCTGGCTCATTGGTCATTATAACTAGGCACTAGTCAATACCCTTCATTTTCCTTTGTGTGTTCTTCCGTATACGTGTTACACTTCCTTATCAAGTTACCTAAAACAAAACCAAAAGTGTAGTTGAAGTTTTCATACCTAGGAGAGTAAATACAAAGCAAATTAGTAAGAAAATAGAGGTTTTCTTTCCACAGTGGTCTTAACAGCAATAGCTAGGCATTTGAAAGACATAATATTTTGTGTTGGCTTAGTTTTTGTCTGAGAATATTCTGGCAAGTTGCGGAGGGGGGGGGGCTATAAAGTTTGGATTAACTAATAAAGAGCAAAGTTTGAAAAATTCAAACATTCAAAAATTCAAAACATGGAGTAGAGAAGAATGTGTGACTACCCAAACAGATTAACTTGCAGCAAGAAAATTTCAAGCCCATGCATGTGGGTAAAAAGAAGTTTGGTGGGACTGGAGAGATGGCTCAGAGGTTAAGAGCACTGGCTGCTCTTCCAGAGGTCCTGAGTTCAATTCCCAGCTACCACATGAAGGCTCACAACCATACATAATTCGATCTGGGGCCCTCTTCTGGAATGTAGGCAGAACACTGTGTGCATAATAAATAAATCTTCTTTAAAAAATTCCTATTTAAAAAAAAAGGAAGTTTGGCAATAATCCCCCCCCCTAAAAAATTTTTGTCTCTCTTTCTTCTCTTTATTTTTTTATTTTTTTATATATCTATGTGTGTGTGTATATATATATATATATATATATATATATACAACTATCCATCTATTCATGGAGCAGTACATGTGCCGCACAGCATGGAGAGCAGAGGACAACTCACTGGAAACAATTCTCTCCTTGCAACCTGTGGGGTACCAGGTATCAAACTCAGGTCATTGAGCTTGATAACAAACATCTGGACTCATAGAGCCATTTCTCCAGCCCTCCTACACTTAATTCTGTTCTCACTCAGCAGGTCAGTTAGGAGATACCAGGCCTTCTACTCAGGGGTTGGTCCCAAAAGGCTACAGAACCCTGGGAGAAGTCCCTCAGCCACACAGTTCCATAGAGTGGAAACACAGGGGGTGACAGAAAGTGAGCCGACACACTTGCCTCAAATCTCAAGATCTCCAGCCACACGGCAACACATCTACAGAGTTAAACAGTTAAACACCAGCATCCAAGAGTCACATAAAAGCCGGCACTGGGCCAGAAGAAAGTTAGCGGTAGAGATGACTCAAATATACTCTGTGATGCCTAAATGACTAAAGACAAGAAAGGTGCATCAGCAGATGCAGGTCCCCAGAGGTGATAGGACAAAGCACCTATAAGGGTAGACAAGCAAGGCCAGAGAGCAGCTGTAGAAACTCCTCACAGGGCCATTTCTCGGTGTCATACCGACCATAATCCTCCAACCTCAGATGTTCCACAAACATACAAGGGGGAAGAGTGGGAGGAGAGAGAGATGACTGAGGAGGCTGACCACGAAGCTGGCAAACTGAATTTCATCACCGAGCAGAAAGGAGGAAGAAAGATTGATATTATAGCCTTGAATCTAGAGTATAATGGCAGCATGTAAAAAGATTTACAAGCAATTTTCGGGGCCCAGTTGTTATTCTCTTCACATCCAGAAAGATGGGCCTCCTAAGGTATGAAGAAAAGAAAGTGTTTGGCAGCTGTAAAGGAGGGACTCTTGCCACATTAAGGTAAGGATTAAGAAACAAAATGAAAGCGGCTGTCACCAACTGAGAATCTACAGACACGAATCCTTCTGTCAAGATGTTAAAGGGATGAATGAGACCACCAGGTGTCTTCCGGGCCACCACCTGCCTTCATAAAAATGCAGAATACAAAAGTAAACTGTTGTCCTATGTAATTTGAAACTTAGGCATGGGAATTTTGCATTTGATAATGTTTATTCATATTTTGCAACTTCTTTCTAGCAATTTAAGCCATTTCTTAGCATTAAAGCCACCAGGAAAAGAGAGAAATAATTGGCTGCATCATTTCCTATAACTACCGTTTCCCCGCCCAAAAGCAGTCATCAAGTCATCGCTTAATATCCGTGTGTGTAAGGTAAATGATTTCAACTCATTTAACCTTCCTTGTCCTGCTTTAAGATCTGTTCTTTGATTCTCGGTGCTAAAACCTTTTTTTTTTTTAAAGAATGTGATGATCAAAGGAAAACCTAATGCTTTATTAAGTAGGAAAATTACCCATCAATTTTATGACATAAGTGATAATGGTTTTTCTTAAAAAAAAACAACACCCAAGTATTGCTAATCTGTAAGATAATGTTTTTAAGAGGTAAATATTAAATGGATTCTTCCCTGAATGTCATCGCCAAGAGGGGCTTTAATGGAACAAGAAAGCTCGGTGGCTTACTCATGTTCAGACTACTAGTCCAGTAGAACTGGGACACTGTTTCCATCCACTCTCTAATTCTGGGATAAACGTCCATCATCTCTGACCAAGACCACTGCACTGGCCTCTTCACGGCTATAGCCCATATGTTCACATCTTGCCTTCTTTAATCTGCATTCTGGACTTCATCCAAAGTTCTTCTCCAAAGATGTCTTTAGTTCCTCGGGTAAAATTTCAAAATGACTTTCAGTGCTCTGGAGACAACTGGCCAAGGATTTTTGGCATCTAGGCCAGCTCCTACCTGTTCTCTTTTAAGTGTGCCTCTCCGGCCCGCTCCACCACACAGCCACACCTTTTCATTTCAAAACGCACTCCCTTCTTCTTCCCTTCAGTTTCATCAGGATGGTTATGTCTAGCAGGTCTTTACATATGCAGTTTTCTCTGCTTGAAATGTTCTTTCCCTTCATTTTCTCTTTGGTCAACTGTTTTGCTGCTTTGACTTATGTATTCTGCCATCCACCAATCTTCTCTGACCTCTGCATATGGCAGGTAATCATATAACCCACCCACCCCCCATAGCTGGTGTGGTTTGAATCTGAAATACTCCCCCAAGCTCATGTATTTAACATGACGGTGCTGTTTTAGGAGGTTGGGAAACCATTGCCGGCAGGAGATAGTGGGTCACCGGGGAAGACTGTAGAGGGTTGTAGCCTGTCTGTCCTATCTAAGCTTTCAGACTGAGTTATCTGCTTCCAGACTGTGATCATTCCCAGGACACGATCCTTTATCTTACATTCCTGACAGTATCACCAGAAGTCATAATAAAAATCATATTTATGTCATTGCTGAGGTTGTTATACCTTTCTTTCAATAGTTCTGTCATATGCCTTTCTATCTCCTTAAAATTATACCCTCAGCATTGCTTGCTGAGAGGGGCTTATTTTGTTTTTAACACTTCACTATTTCTGTCCATACAAGGCTTACATTGCATGTATATCTACCCCAGCTCTAGAAATAGTCACTCTCCAAAGAAAAGTGGTCCTTTTTATTGAAATGAAAACACACACACACACACACAAAGACAACTGGGTGGTTCTAGGTATATTGATAGATGATGTCATTGTTTCTAGGTCTTCTGTGTAAAAATTAAAAAAGGAAGAAATCCCAAGTATGTGTATATGTTTGTGGTGTGTATATATTAGCATGCATATGAGCATATATAGAGATAGGAAGATAGAGGTAGAGTCCTTCACATTGAGGTAAGCATGAGTTTATACCCAAACCTCCAAATTATTTAGGCACCTCCACTTGTTCATCTAAACCTCTAACTCAAGCAGTATAAACCTTGCTATATCCATCCACCTTCCAGTTACTAAACTATTCAATCATAGTAAGCTTGGATAATGACATCAAATCATTGGCTCACATCTCCGTAAAAAACAATTTTATCAACTAGAGTGCAATGCTTATATAGAATTATTTTTGCATCTAGCCCGTTGATATCCACTCATTTGTAGTGTTACTTAGTTCCTCAGTTTTTTCTCCAGTTTTTTTTTTTCAGTGAGGCTGTTTTATGTTATTATAGTGGAATTGGAATCCTCAGTCCATCCTAGCTTCCTTTCTCCCCTCAAGGGACTCCTTGGAGATTTGGAAGACATTGTGGTTTGTGGTAACATCCTCCCAGTCTGCTCCAAGCAAGCAGATCTCAGTATAGCTGTCCATATCCATCTTGCTTTCTAGATTTGAGCAGAGTACTTTGCCCTGTGGCAGTAAGGAAAGTCAGAAACGTTCAACATTCAACGTATTCTGTCACTTCTTGTAAACAAGAATGTAGACTTCTAAGTTTTTTTTCTTTACACTGTAGAATTAAAAATATATTTATTTATTTTTTTAAAGATTTATTTATTTATTATGCATACAATGTTTTGCTTGCATGTATGTCTGCAGGCCAGAAGAGGGCACCAGATCTCATTGCAGATGGTTGTGAGCCACCATGTGGTTACTGGGAATTGAACTCAGGACCTCTGGAAGAGCAGTCAGTGCTCTTAACCTCTGAGCCATCTCTCCAGCCCCAAAATCTATTTATTTTTAATGGTTATCACTCCTCCCTTAAACACTAAGCTGTGTAAGGAAAAGATTATGTCAGTTTTGCTCACACCATTGTGCTCAAACATTGAGCTCAGGATCTGTTCCATCAAAAGTAAGCTACAAACATCTGTTAAAATGAGTGGACATTTGTCTGCCTGGTGCTGCTTGGACTGAGTGGGTAGAAGAAAACCACAGGCCCACCCAGGCAGCCATGTACCATTATGGTGAGTGAATATATGGTAGGGAAATGGGAGAGGGAGAGAGAGGCGAATGTTTCAAGTGAGATGGAAAGAGACAGATTTATAGAAGTGAAAGTGGTCAGGATTTGGGCTGATGTAGGTGGCCTGCTTATCACCCAGGGCCACAGTGATGTCTGGGCCCATGATGCTGCTGAGGGCCATTTCTGGATCTGTGGCCCTATCATAGTGAAGGTCTGTGTCAATGTTCATGGCTCCTGTTACCACTGAAGGCTATGCAGATGCCCTGGGGTCTGAGCCAACACCTGAGGCCAGGTTGGTGTCCAAGGGTCATCTTGTTGCTGGGACCAAGCAGATCTGGGTGCCTTGTGCTTCCACCTGGAGCTATGGTGACGTCCAGGCCCAAGTTGCTGCTGAGGGTCATGACTGTGTCCATGGTTCTGCCATAGCCAGGGTCTGTGTTGATGTCAGTGGCTGCTGTTACCATCAAGAACCATGTGGATGCCCAGTGTCTGGGCCACCACCTGGGACAATGTTGGAGTCTGAGGACCATGCTTCTATGAGCCTCATAAAGATCTGAGTGGCCTGTGCTGCTACTCAGAGCCATGGTAACATCTGAACCCAAGCTGGTGCTGAAGTTGAAGTATGTATCAGTGTCTGTTTTCCGTGTTAATACAGGGGCCCATACGAACCATGAATGGCCCCACCCCTCACTGGCCTTGGAAGAGCTGTCTCTATGGCCCTGGCATGGGAGAGCTGGCACCATCCTGTAGATGAATTTCTAAATGGTCTTATTAAATAAAAAAACACAGAGCCAGATATAGGGGTTAAAGCCTGAGAGAGATCAGAGGAATAGGAACAGCCACAAGCCAACCTCACCTCACCAATACCTCAGCTTACAATTGCCAGCAACTTCCATCTACCCACACCTGTATGCCTTGCTGTTCTGCTATCTGATTTGCTCTCTCTGTCCAGCTATATCACTTCCTCTTCCTGCCCAGCTCTGTCACTTCCTGTCTGTCTATACAGACCTACAGATTTCCAAGGTTAATAAGTGTTGGAATTTAAGGTGTGTGCCACCACACCTGGCTCTGTTTCCAGTGTGGTCTTGAACTCACTGAGATCCTGACAGATCCCTGCCTGCCAGGTGATAGGAGTAAAGGCATGCGCTACAACCATTGCCTGACTTCTTTGTTTACTTATAATGGATTTTTTTTCCCTCTGGTCTCCAGGCAAGCTTTATTTATTAAAGCACAAATAAAATATTACCACACCATCCCTCATAGGACAGTTGATCTCCACACTTGGGAAAGCTGGTTCCACCCCTCAACATGGGCATGGGAGAGCTGACTCCACCCCTCATCTGAGAGAGTGGTCCCAGAGGCCCAAACTGACCAACTCAGCTACCACGCAGGCATGCATCCAGGCCATAGAGTTGGCCCATCCCAACATATACCCCATCTATGACCTGCTGGAGTGAGTGAACGAACTGGTCCCATGGAACCATAGCCACAAGATCTCCATGACTCAGGGCAATAGCATGATATCCAAGAGGAGTTTCTGTGAGAGTCCAGTATTGACAGTGTGCCACAAACCAGAGGCCTTGAATCTGATCAAGAACACGACCAGCAACTCATTACCCAATGAACATTTGCAAGTAAAGCTGTTTGGACAAAAGGGCCCACTGTGTGACATAGTGCAGTTCCCAATGGGACCAAAATGAATGAACAAGTGATGGAGAGGTGGGAAAAACAGACGAGGCAAGTGGGGCTTTTTGTTTGTTTTTATTTTCTTATTGGTGGTGGTGGTGGTTGTTTTGCTTCTTGTCTTTTTGTTTGTTTTGATATTTTTATTTTTATTTCTACAGGTGAAGGGAGAATATGAAGGAACTGGGAGGTGAACGAGATTGGGGTACATGATTCCCAAAGAATCAATTTAAAAATTATGTTTCAGGTAAAAACTAATTATTGAGGGGGTAGGAACATGTATTTTGATCCAAAATAAGTTTGCATAAAAATATACAACAAGCTGGGTGGAGTGGCACAGAGATTCATTACTGGTCAATATGCTGAGAATAAGTGACTAAAAGTGCTTAGCCCTAGATGAGTTAACTATATCAACCTCCCCACATCAGAGGTTTAGGGAATGTTATGGAAGAGTAGGCAGAAAGGATGTAAGAGCCTGATGATTGGGTTGAGAGCTACGAAACTCAGAGTCCTGGACATGGCAAGGCTGATATACATATGAATTCATAGCAGTTGTAGTTCTCGGCACAAGATCTGCACAAATTCAGGTCAATCATAGTTCCAGCATGCATGCAGGAGGGCCCCCACCCCAACTAAAAAGCTACTATTGGCTGCTGAAGAAGGGAGAGTCAGTTTTCTTTGGGTACATATTTGCTGGTAGGTTGTCCAAGCTCTGGTGGATGATGCTACAGCTATTTGCATATGGTCAGCACTAACTAGACTCATGGGAATTACAATAATACTAAAAAAAAAGGACATGTAGTCAGGAGGGAAATGGGTTCATGGATCTAGGAGAAGTTGAAGGTAAGTAGTATGTGGTATATAAAATCAAAATACATTGTATACATATATGAAATTTTCAAAGAATAAATAAAATAATATTTAAATTTTAACTAATTAAAATTTTTAAAAGAAACATTAAAAGCTAAAATTTACAATTCTAAAAGTAATGATTTTCAGACATTCATAATATTAATAAATGAAAGAATCATTTTCTTTTTGCTGAAGTGTTGTACCTTAGTGACATGCAGTTTTGTTGTTGTTGATATTGATGGTTTTTGTTTTTAATTTTTTTAAGTATCTGAAACATTTTCCAACACAACATTTTTGCAGTTGTAGGGGAAAGTGAATTCCACATAGAAATTTTTATGTGATTTATTTTAGATTTAGTGTTCATCATTCATTAAGGTCATTAAAATATATCAAATAAGACTTTAAAATATTTATTTTAATTGTGTGCTACTTTATTTTATAAAGGGTTAACATTTTCTTTATCCTATGATATAATGCAATGTAATATAATTAACATGAAGTTACATGTTAGTTGCCCTACTAGTTTATGAATTGAAACATTTTTCTTTCATAAAATTCATAGAAAAATTTACCTTGTCAAAGCTTTGATAGAGTTTTGAATATCTACACATGATATTTAAGAATTCCAAAACTATGAAGACAAGTCAGTAAGTATCTACAAACCCATTTCGGAAAGATTGATACATTTGTTATACCCTTTCTTCACAGCTATTTATAGCAACTATCCATTGCATCAAATGTTATATGTAATTACATTGTTACAAAATGGCCATCCTAACAACATGATTTATTTGTTTATAATTTATAAAAACTGACTTGTTGGTTATTTCTGGTTCTATATCATCTTAAATGAGAACAGACCATTTTGGGGAATCTATCACATGAGAAACATTCATAATTGGATTCCCAGTAGTTATTGAAGCATGTGTTAAGGCATTACTCAAAAGATAAAACTACATTTCTTCTCAACAGAATGAGAACTTGATTTAGTATAGGCTTTTCTGATAAGAAACAGAATGGAGATTTTCTATTAATTTAATGAAGAGCTTAAAGCCCCCAGTTTTGATAAAATCTATTTAAAACATATGGAATAAATGAGATATAGCATTTTATAAAACTATCCAGACAAAGTTATGTCAAAGTTACTCTTGTTTTGTGCTTTACCTCTTTCTTAGTGCATTGGATTAAACTATATGATTAAAAGTGCAAAAATAACAGATTTAATTAATAGCAACTTGAAGAGTACTGGAAAAGTATTTTTGGTATAACTCCCAGCAACTGAGAAAATAAATGAGTCCAATAATGGCTAGGAAATCTTTGCAAGTGAATTGGTTTTCTGTTCTTGGCTCTCAAGAAAATTGAAGATTGGCCTAATAAAATAGGTCAGATAATAGATCATTAGGGATGATTTCTGATGTCAGACTACTATGAGATACTTGGCTGATCACTCAGAAAATATTCACAGAATTAAATTAATTCCACTATCATCTACTTATCACCAGATAAAATCCATTTCATTCTAAGATTCAAATCTATACAGGTTGATGCTAAACCTTCCCCATCTTACTCAAGTGGTAAGCATATTCATCCAGATTTTCACTGTATTAGTCAGTGTTCTCTACAGTAACAGACCTTATATAACTTTATATACATATATATATAATATATATGGAATTTATTAGAATGATTTACAGGCTGCAGTCCTACTAATCCAAGAATGGCTAACTGTGAATGGAAAACCCAAGAATCTAGTAGCTGCTCAATCTACAAGGCTGGATGTCTCTTCTGGCCTCCAGTATATGCTGGAATCCTGAACAAGTAACCTCTAATGCCAGTGAATGGACTTGCTAGTGAGGTGAGGACAAGCAGGCACAGAGCAAAATCTTCCTTCCTCAGTGTCCTTAATAGCCTTCCAGCACTCTGTGTGGCCCAGATTAAAGGTGTGTCTTCCTTCCTCAATATCTGGATGAAAGGTGTGAGTTTTCCTACCTCAAAGGTCCAGATTAGAAGTGGGTCTACCTACTTCAAATTAAGCAAAATTCCCTCACAAGTGTCCCTTGGATTTTTGGATTTTAATTAATTCCAGATATAATCAACTTGACAACTAAGAATAGCCATCACATGCATTAGCTCATTAGAGAAAGTATTATCTCAGAAAGTGCTAATCTAATCCCATCTCTTTGTATCTCTCTTTTATTTATTTTTTATGTGTATTGGTATCTGTCTGCATGTGTGTCTGTGCACCATGTGTGTGCCCAGTGCTTGTGGAAGTAAAAAGAGGGTGTTAAACCCCTGAGATTCAAGTTACAGAATGTTGTAAGCTGGGACATGGGTGATTAAACCCAGATCCTCTGAAAGAGCAACTAGTGCTCTTCACCACTAAACCACCTCTCTCTTCAACTCTCTATGACGTCTGGTCTTACTCTGTAGTCCAGACTAGCCTTTAACTTGTGACATTCCTCAAGTCTGTCTCAGCCTCCCAATTTCTGAGATTGCAGGCATGAACCAACATGCCTGCATGTCTTTGTTTCACAATTAGCAAAAAAAAAAAAAAAAAATTGCCTGCGTCAGTTGGAAGATGAACAATGATGCCACAGCTCTCAGGTATATATGGAAGAGCATGAGCCCTGTCATGTTCCACAAGTGGGTGGAGATTTGTACTAGATCAGATTTAGAAGATAAAGCACATGGTCAACTAAATGAACATTGTTTACTATACGCATGGAAACCTCTATCTTCTGCACAACTATACACACTGCAGAGTATCAAGACTAAAGAATGGCCGGGCGTTGGTGGCACACGCCTTTAATCCCAGCACTCGGGAGGCAGGGGCAGGCGGATCTCTGTGAGTTCGAGGCCAGCCTGGGCTACAAAGTGAGCTCCAGGAAAGGAGCAAAGCTACACAGAGAAACCCTGTCTCGAAAAACCAAAGAAAAAAAAAAAGACTAAAGAATGATGGACTCATACTTTACTTCTTAAGAATAATTAACATCATTTTTATATCAATGAAAGAGGCCTTACAGGACAGTTCAGTAAATATCATAATACCACAATATTCAGTCTTACCAGTATTTGAAGAATCCCTACCATAGTAGATATCATAAATGAGTAAAATAATTGGGTGAAGAAAAAAATCAAGTCACTGATACAGAAGTGATGAAACTTCTGAAAAGGAACATAAACAATAGCAATCCTCAGAACCTCAGTATAGAGTGGGTGACCAGCAGTTTGAAGACATTTTACCTTTAACTGTTGGAGAAAAGGAAAACAAAGAAAACCTAAAGTCTTTATTTTAACTGTTGTCTCATGGGAAAATAAAACTACAAGTTTGAGGTTACTGAGATTCCCAGATTTCTTTCCTCCTGATGACTCTTGGGCACCACTGGTGTGCTGAGTGACTTGTGCTGAAGAAGACTTGAGAAAGCTGAGACAACAGTAGACAACACATTGTTCTGGTCTAGCACAGCAGAAGATGATTTTAAAGATCTGTGAGATGCATTTGGGAAGAAACACTTAAGGAAGTGAGAGGCTCAGGCTCTTAGCTATTGTTGTGGACAATGTTTTTGACGCAGTAGGGGATAAGCACACACCTGCTGTTGGTGAGATTTGCTCATGACAGTTATAGCCTTAGACAGGAATATGTGGGCTTTCTGCCTATGAAACTTGCGCAGAAATTTTGCCTAGAAAGTTTCCTTCTCACAGTGGCAAGAGGAAACTGAATATGAAGTATTGTGATGGGTCCAGGCTTATGTTATATACAGTGGGTTTTTCTTTCCAGTTTAGAGTTATAACTTCTAGACTCACATAAAACTGTCCCCAAGCTATATAAACACCCTGGTTTTTCCTGGCCTAAAGCATACAGTTAATAAAAATCTGTCCCTGTCATATGGATATCAGTTGCATTCGGAACAAATGAGAACTTTGTTCTTTTTTCCATTGATCACAATTGCTTTTAAAACATGACAATGTAATTTCTGTTCTTTTCCAGAATCATGAAAAATAAGGTAGAGAAGTAAAGGAAATTCCTGAGACTCAGTGGACATCAGGCATGCTTTTGAAATTTAGCAGAACTCCTACAAGCACTTTGTGGGTTTTGTTGTTATTGTTGTTTGGTTTTTGGTTGCTGTTGTTGTGTGTATTTTTTAAATTAAAATATAATTATATCATTTTCCACTTTTTCCTCCCGCCACTCCTTCTATATACTCCTCCCCCTTGCTCTCTCTCAAAACATGGCCTCTGGCCTCTTTTTCTTTAATTGTTACATAGATGATGATAATGATGATGATGATGATGATGATGATTGATGATGATGATGATACATGATAGATTGATGGATGAATAGATAGATTCTTTTTTTTTTTTTTTTTTTTTTGTTTTTCGAGACAGGGTTTCTATGTGTAGCTTTGCGCCTTTCCTGGGACTCACTTGGTAGCCCAGGCTGGCCTCGAACTCACAGAGATCTGCCTGCCTCTGCCTCCCGAGTGCTGGGATTAAAGGCGTGCGCCACCACCGCCTGGCAATAGATAGATTCTTATTCCTAGATATGTAAACATAGCCTTATCAGTTAATGTATGCTACTTGTATATATATAATTTTGTGGCTGACCACTGGTATTGAATAGAAAACTGGGGGGCCTTTCCCTAAGGAAGACTATTTTTCCCACTCTCAGCATTTCTTAGTTATAGTTCTTTGTCTTGAGTTTGGGATTTCATGAGATTTCCCCTTCATGTTAGTGTGTCTATAGGTATCATCTTTGTGCAAGTCTTTTTTAGGCAGCCATGTTGGTGAGATTTCATGGATGTCACTTCCTGGACATTTCCAGGGGATACAATCCCATGGCAGACATCTTGTTCTTCCAACTCTTAAAATCCTTCCAGCCCCTTGTCCGTGAATCCTTATGCCCATACATAAGTGTTGCTCTTACCATTCAATGGAGAAACTTCTCTTTGCAACAGATGGAGACTGTTAGAGAAAACCACAACAGATCAAAATGCAGAGAACAAGTGATCATGTACTATTCAGCCCCACTTTATCTATCTGTAAGTACTTGTTTCATGTTTAGATGTTATAAAGGGCCATACAAGTATTAGATGGTGTGATGACTATTCTTGGTTGTCAACTTGACTATATCTGGAATGAACAATAATCCAGAAATGGAGGGCACCCTTGTGGTCCAGTTCTTGAGGCTGGAAGACACAGGCTTTTGATCCAGATCTTAACCTGGGATGATGCAGGCCTTTAATCCAGATCTTAAAGTGGGAAGGCACATCTTTTATCTGGGCCACACCTTCTTCTGGAAACCTATACAATGACAAGGGAAGAAGGAAGGGAGTGTGTTCATTCATTCATACACACACACATATATATACATATATACATACATATATATGGGGGGAGAGAGAGAGATGGGAGGATTCATTCCATAAATTCTGTGGCTCTGGAGAACCCTAACTAATACAGATTTTAGTACCAGAAGTTCTAGAGAAACAGAAGTATAAGGATGAATCTAGAATAGACTGTTTAATGTTCTACCACCCTCAAATTCACCAGCACCTTCAGCTACTGAAGCCTTACCAGTCACTCTCTCTTCTGGGAGCTGAGAAAGTCCTGAAAGCCCATGGTGTAAACTGTATTTCAAACATAAAGAGATAAATGCCTTTGATTATCTTGATTCCTCAATAGTGAGTGGCAATGGATTTGGTGACGCTATATACAAAACTTTTGACAATTTGGGGGAAAATAAGGAAAATAACGGTGCTGGTTGTTGCTCTTAATATCTCTGGACAAACTGATAAAGGGTAGGAAATAGCTCCATGATAAAATTAACCAACTTCAGAATACAGTGAACAACAACAATGAACTTAGTGATAACATTGACTGGCTCCAGATGTGAATAAACAGTCTAAAGTCTTCTAAATGTGCCCTGGAAGAGAATCTTCTCTCCAGCAGCCACAGAGCTTGAGCTGTGGAAAATCAAACCAGAGCACTCATTATAAGGTTGGCTAAATTACAGCAAAAATTCACGTCCCAGCCTCAGAAGATGTCAGCGGTTAAGGTAAGAGGGCTAATTGGTAAAGAATGGGATCCTGTAACTCGGGATGAGCATGTGTGGGAGAACTCCACTGAAGCTGAGAATTTTGAACCCTCAGATTTTCACGAGTTTAATCTCACCTGAGGAAGTAGTGCCCTCAGTGCTACCCCTACCTCTTTTCACCTTTCACTGAGGAAATTAATCCTTCAGTATCTGCTAAAAGAGCATTGACTTTTCTGAAGAAAATTCCAGGCAAGGCAATACTGATTGATGTCTCTCAAGGCCACCAATGGTTGCCTGTAGACCTATTGCCAGACTCAAGGCAGAGCAGGCTCCTAGGAAGGGAGGTAGAAAGTACTGTCCATGAGGATGTGCACTATACTACTAAGGAGCTTAATGATTTCACCAATTCATTCAAGCAAAAGTCTAGGGAATATGTGTGGAAATGGATTATAAGTATGTGAGATAATGGTAGAAGGAACATAAAACTAGATCAGGCTGAGTTTATTGATAGGGACCCTACAAGTGGAGAATCTAGGTTTGATGTGGAAGCTCGAACAGTTTAAAAAAAAAGTGTCAAAAGTTTGTTTGAATGGTTGATTTATCAAAAGATGGCCTACTGAAAAGGAGTTGGAGATGACTGATATCCCTTGAGTTAGTGTTGATGAAGGAATTTTTAAGGCTCCAGGAAACTGCAATTCTAGAGTGGGTGAGCTATATAAAATCTAATCCTCCATGTGGTGGTTTGAAAGAAAATGTCCCCCAAAGGGAGTGGCTCTAATGGGAAGTGTGGCCTTGTTGGAGGAAGTGTGTCACTGTGGGGGCAAGCTTTGAGGTCTCCTATGCTCAAGATACCGCTCAGTGTTACAGATCACTTCCTGCTGCCTGCAAGATGTAGAATTCTCTCAGCTGCTTCTCCAGCACCATGTCTGCCTGTGTGTCACCACGTCCCAACATGATGATAATGGACTGAACTTCTGAACTGTAAGTGAGCTACCCAATAAATGTTTTCACTTATTAGAGTTGCCGTGGTCACAGCAATAGAAACCCTAACTAAGACACTCCACAATGGGAAGGCCCAAAAGACATGCCCTTCACAAATCCTTTAAGATGAAAAATAGTGAGAGAGGTACCAGCTCATTTGAAGAGTTTTGTTGTTGCCCTTTTCCTTGTGCCAGACCTTAAAGGGTTGGAGATGCTGCCACTCGATTGGGCGGGTTAAATGCAATGTATTTAATTGTGTCTGAGGTAGCAGGAACCAGGTGGCAGCGTTGAATCACTAGAGGCAAGGTGATCATAGTTATTATAATGGGAAGCATAGCCAAAGCAATGTTCATAATTGCCTAACCCATAACGGTCAGCACAAGCAAGGTGATTTTCATAGTGGCATAACTCATTTGAACCATTGGGATTGGCTAATCAATCATAGTATTTCCAGGTATGAAATAGATAAAAATCTACTGCACTTCTGTTTGATTTATATATGCAGAAATATTCTCAAACAAATAAAAGAAAGGCTGCATTGGATAGTGGCAAAAGGCAGTCTCAGTCAGTGAATCAATGTCCAGACTTGAGCCGGCTTGCAGACCCAGAACCCCTTTAATGAAGGGGTGGCCATGTTCCCTTGAAGAAGAACCCTGATAAGATATCTAAAAATTTCACAGTTAACCTTTCTCTGGTTTTTCCTCAGAGGGACCTACAGCCTTTTACAAGGGTAACTGTACATTGGGGAAAAGGAAACAACCAAACTTTCCAGGGTCTGCTGGATACTAGTTCCAAATTGACACTGACCTGGGAGATTCCAAGAAACATTGTAGCCCTCCAACTAAAGTAAGGGCTTATGGAGGCCAGGTGATTAATGAAGTTTTGGCTAATGTCCAGCTTACAGTAGGTCCAGTAGGTCCCCTAATTCATCCTGTGGTTTTTTTCCCCAGGTCCAGAAGCCTTTAGAGTTGCCTCTGCCAAAGAAAATAGTGAATCAAAAACAGTATTGCAGTCCTGGAGGAACTGCAGAAATTAGTGCCACCATCAAGGACTTGAAAGATGCAGGATGGCTGGTTCCCACCACATCTTCCTTTAACTCTCCTATCTGGCCAGTGCAGAAGACAGATGGATCAAGGAGAATGACAGTTGACTATTGAAAACTCAATCAGCTAGTAATTCTGATTGCAGGTGCTGTAGCAGATGTAATATACATACTTGAGCAAATTAACACATCTCATGGTATGTGTTATGCATGGTATGAAGCTATTAATTTAGCAAATGCCTTTTTCTCAGTACCTGTCCATAAGGACCAGCAGAACTAATTTGTTTTCAATAGACAGCAGGATACCTTTAGAGTTTTGCCTCAGGGATATATTAACTCTCCTGCCCTGTGTCATAACTTAGTTAGAAGGGATCTTGATTGTCTGTCTCTTCCACAAAATATCACACTGGTGTACTATATTGGTGACGTTATGCTAACTGGACCAAGTAAACAGGAGGTAGTAACCACTTTGAACTCATTGGTAGCATATGTGCATATCAGAGGATGGGAAATACATCCAACCAAAATTCAAGGACCTTTTACTTCAGTGAAATTCTCAGGAGTCCAGTAGTGTGGGGCATGCAGAGATATTTCTTCTAAGGTGAAGGTTAAGCTATTGCACTTGGCCCCTCCCACCACTAGGAGAGAAACACAATGTTTAGTGGGCCAATTTGGATTCTGGAGACAGCACATTCCCACTTGGGTGTGCTACTCTGCCCCATATACCAAGTGACTCAGTGTGGAGACCCACAGAGGTTTCCTAGTGAGAACGGTGGTGATATATTGTACACCCTAATAAATTTGCCTGAAGATCAGAGAAAAGAACAAGCCACTAGATTAAACATAGATGCCAGGTAGTAGTGGCACACACCTTTTATCCTAGCACTCAGGAGGTAGAGATCCATCTGGGTCTCTGTGAGTTCAAAGACAACCTGAACTATATGAGATTGACTCATTCTAGGAGAGAAGCAGAGCCAGGCAGTGTGGCACACACTTTTAATCCCAGCACTTGAGGTCTCATGCCTTTGCTTGGGAAGCACACATGCCTTTAATCCCAGCACTAAGAAGGAAGTGATGGCTGGGCAGAGAAAGGTATATAAGGTGTGAGGAGACAGGAACTAGAGGCTTTTTCAGGCTGAGGAGCATAGAAGTAAGATGTGGCAGTGGCTTGTTTCTTGTCTCTCTGATAATTAAGCATTTATCCTAATATCTGGCTCCAGGGAGTGGCTACCAGGTGTTTAGAAGGGTCTATACTTGGCTGTGCAGTATGCTTTGATCTTGCAAGGGGGTGGTCTTTTGCCCAGCCCCTTGACATTGTTATAAAAACTCCTTTTGAACAAATGGAAAGGGCTGTTTGGTATTGAAGCAGGCCCTCTTGAAGCTATCCTGTGTTTCTGTTTTTCTTCTCATCAGCTAGGTCTCTCTTTCTATCTAATATTTTCTATCCCTCTCTCATAAGAACCCTTCAAAAGATGGGAGCTGGCTTCCCACAACTCAGAAAGCTGCTAGCTTTATGTGGGACCTGGAACAGGAAAAAGAAAGCTCTTCCACAGGTCCAGGCTGCTTTGCAGGCTGCTCTACCACTTGTACCATATGATTAAGCCAATTCTATGATACCTGAGGTATCAGTGGCAGAAAGGGATGCTGTTTGGAGTCTTTGGCAGGTTGCGACAGGTGAATCACAGAAGAAACCATTGGGGTGTTGGATCAAAGCTCTGCCATCATCTACAGACAATTATTCTTTTTGAAAGATAGCTCTTGGCTTGCTGTTGGGTTTTAGTGGAAACTGAACATTTGACAATGGGTTGCCAAGTTACTATGCAGCTTGAACTGCCCGCCATGAGGTGGGTGTTATCGGACCCAACAAGTCATAAAGTAGGATGTGCACAGCAGCAATCTATTATCAAGTGGAAGTGGTATGTACAAGATTGGGCCTGAGCAGGTCCTGAAGCACAAGCAAGCTACATGTAGAAGTTGCCCAAATGGCTGTGGTTTCTACTCCTGTTACAATGCTGTCTGCTGCCAAGCATTCACCTATAGGCTCGTGGGGTGTTCCCTATTATCGGCTGACTGAGGAAGGGAAGACTAAGGCCTAGTTTATTGATGTTTCTGTATGTTATGTAGGCACCACCCAGAAGTGGACAGCTGCAGCATCAATGTAGCCCCTTTCTGGGACAACCCTGAAAGATACTGAAGGGGCATCTTCACAGTAGACAGAACTTCAGGCAGTACACATAGTATCACAGTTTGTTTGAATGGAGAAATGACCAGATGTGCAATTGTTCACTGATTCATGAGCTGTAGACAATGGATGGCTAGATGGTCAGGGACTTGGAAAGAGCAAGATTAGAAAATTAATGAGAAAGACATCTGGGGAAGAAGTATATGACTAGGTCTCTCCAAATGAGCAAAAGATGTGAAGATACTTGTGCACCATGTAAATGCTCACCAAAAGGTGATGTCTGTTGAGGAGGAGTTCAATAATCAAGGAGATAGGATGGCCCATTCTGTGAGCAGTCAGCCTCTTTCCCCAGTCATCCCTGTCATTGCCCAATGGGTCCATAAACAAAGTGGCCATGGTGGTGAAGATAGGGGTTGTACATAGGCTCAACAACATGGACTTTCACTCACCAAGGCTGACTTGGCTATAGCAGCTGCTAAATGTCATATCTGCCAACAGTAGAGACTAACACTGTGCCCCAGATATGACACCATTTCCTAGGGTGACCAGCCAGCAACCTGATGGCAGGTTGACTACACTGGACCACTTCCTATGTGGAAAGGACAATGTTTTATCCTTACTGGAGTAGATACTTAGTCTTCTTATGGATTTACCTTTCCTCCATGTAATGCTTCTACCAAAATCACCATCCATGGACATAGAATGCCTGATCCACCGACATGGTATTCCATAAAGTATTGCTTCTGATCATGGAAGTCACTTCACAGGCAGAAAAGTGAGACAGTGGGTTTATGATTATGGAAACCACTGGTCTTACCATTTTCCCCACCATCCTAAAGCAGATGGCCTGCTAGAAAGATGGAATGGCCTTTTGAAGACAGTTACAGAGTCAATTAGGTGGCAGCAGCATGGGGGGCTGGGGCAGGGTTCTCTAGAGGCAATATATGCTTTGAATCAGTATCTAATATATGGTACAGTTTCTTCCATAGCCAAAATCCATGGGTCCAGGAATCAAGGGGTGTGAAAGGGAATAGTTTCACTCACTATCATCCCTAGTGATCCCCTAGGAAAGTTTTTGCTTCCTGTTCCAACAACCCTAAATTCTGCTGGCCTAGAAGTTTTGGTTTCAGAGAGGGAGTGCTCCTGGCAGGAGCCGCAACAAACATTCCATTGAGCTAGAAGCTCAGACTTCCCTCTGGTAACTTTGGGATTCTAATGCCCTTAAGCCAATAGGCTAAGAAAAGAATAACTGTGTTAGGAGGGGTGATAGATCGAGATTACCATAGAGAAATTGGGTTATCTCTTCAAAATGGAAGTAAGAAGAATTATGTCTGGAGTGCAGGAGATCCTTAAAGGGTGTCTCTTGATGCTACCATATCCTGTGAAGTTAATGGGAAGCAACAATAGTCTAATCCAGGAAGGATGACAAAGAGCATGGACCCACTAGGAATGAAGATATAGGATACTCCTCTAGGAAAAGAGCCAAGACTTGCTGAAGTGCTTGCAGAGGGTGAAGGAAATATAGAATGGGTAGTAGAAGAAGGCAATTCTAAATACCATCTAAGGCCATATGACCAATTGCAGAAATAAGGATTATAACCAGCCTGAGTGCTTCTGTTGTATTTTGTTAAGAATGTATTTATACAGATATTTGTGTTTTCTTTCAATTTCCTTATAATACGTTGTAACATCAATTAATAGAACATCAATGGTTATCATATGTAAGATTGAGATACTAGAAGGATATCCCCCAAGGGATGCCACCTACTCTAAACTTATAATGCCTTTGTGATTGTACAAGGGATATTTATATCATATTAGGAATAAATGTGAACTGGCTAAATATATAATGGATTTGTGATTATATATGGGATAGTTATGTTTAAGCATTACTATGACATGGTTATTGTTTTCATTTTGGAAATTAATCATGACATAAGGAGACATGATTGTGTGTCAAGTAGACAAAGAGTGGATTATAATGACTATTCTTGGTCATCAGTTTGACAATATCTGAAATGAACTACAATCCAGAAATGGAGGGCACATTTGTGATCCTGATCTTGAGGCAAGAAGACAACATGCCTTTAATCAAGATCTTCAGGCTGAAAAACATGGGCTTTTGATCCAGATCTTGAGGTAGGTTGACACAGGCCTTCAATCCAGATCTTGAGATGGGAATACACACCTTTAGTCTGGGCCACACCTTCTCCTCGAAGCCTATATAAGGACAATGACTTTCCACTAAGCACTCAAACATGGAGTTTGATGATTCATGGAGACAGGATCTTCCCCTTTTGCCTGAGGAGTTGGGAATCCTTGAAAAGATTACTTGTAAGAGTCCACCAGCACCCTTTGGACCAAGATGTGAGTCTTTGTTCTCCTAGCCAATTACCCCAGCCTTTAGACTTTGGGCCCAGGGACACAACTCAATTCCCCCATACCAGCACCCATTGCAGCCCCAGTTTCAGGCCAGCAGGCAGGACCTCTCCAAGCAGGCTGGACTACCATCATCCCCCACTGGCCCTGTAACTTACAAGCCCCAAACCCACTTACCCTCCAAGACCATAGCTGCACCCTTAGACACAAAGTCTGCTAGTGCCTATTGTACTAAGAACTCAGATTGGACCAAGAGCTCTCATTGGACCAAGAGTGTCAATTGGACCAAGAGAGGCTCCCTCAGACATAGACACCACTTGCACCAATTGGAGGAAGATATGGGTAGATGCCAGTGCAAAAATACAGTCAATAACATAAAGAACAATATGACACCACCAGAACCTAGTGGTTCTATATCAAAAAGACCTGAACATCACAACACAGAAGAAGCAGAAGAAATTGATGTTAAAAATGACTTTAAGAAGATGATAGAGGTATTTAAAGAGGGAATGAAAAATTCCATTAAAGAAATAAAGGAAAAGACAAACAAAAAAATTGTAAGAAATCAATAAATCCCTTAGAGAAAGCCAGGAAAAACAAGAAAAAGCAATTAAATAGGTGAAGGAAACAGTTCAAGATTTGAAAACTGAAACAGATGCAAAGAAGAAGACACAAACTGAGAGAATGCTGAAAATGGAAAAATCTGAGTGAATGAACAGGAGCTGTGGATGCAAGCATAACCAACAGAAAGCAAGAGATGGAAGAGAGAATCTCTGGCATTGAATATACAATAGAGAAAATACATTTGTCAGTCAAAGAAAACAATAAAGCCAACAAAGTCATAAGACAAAATGTCCAGGAAATCTGGAACACCATGAAAAGACCAAACCGAAGAATAATAGGGATACAAGAAGGAGAAAAATACTTGCTCAAAAACACAGAAAGTATATTCAACAAAATCATTGAAGAAAACTTACCCAACCTAAAGAAAGAAATGTCTATGAGGATACAAGAAGCTTATAGAACACCAAATAGACTGGACCCTTCCCCCCCCCAAAAAAAAAGACCCTTGGCCATATAATAATCAGACAACTAAACATACAGAACAAAGAAAAAATTTTAAGAGCTGTAAAGGAAAAAGCCCAAGTAACATATAAAGGCAGACCCATCAGAATAACACCTGACTTCTCAATGGAAACTCTGAAAACCAGAAGGTCCTGGACAGACATTATGCAAACACTAAGAGACCATGGATGCCAACCCAGACTACTATACACAGCAAAACTCTCAATCACCATAGACGGAGTAAACAAAATATTCCATAATAAAACCAGATTTCAACAGTACCTATACAAATCAAGCCCTACAGAAAGCACTAGAAGAAAAAATGGAACTGTTTAAATGAAGAAATTTATTGTTTCTACCTTGACTCAAGATGCAGTTTTGTGTATGCATATATACTGGTGATTCATGTATTGTTCTATTTATTGTTTCTACATTGACTCAAGATGCAGTTTTGTGTTTGCATATATGCTAGTGAATCATGTATTGTTCTATGTTAAAAATGCAATTGTTTTGTGGAAAAAAATAATAAATAAACTTAAAAAAAAAGAAAAAATCCAACCTAAGGAAGCTAGATGCACCCATGAAAACACAGGCAATAGATAATCACGCACCAACAAATACCAAAGAAGGGAAATACACAACACTACCAACAAAAAAAATAATAACAGGAATTAACAATCACTGGTCATTAATATCCCTTAATATCAATAGACTCAATTGGTCTATAAAAAGACACAGGCAGGCTAACAGAATGGATATGAAAACAGGATCCGTCCTTCTGTTGTTTTCAAGAAACACATCTTGGTCCAGCTGCCTGGATGCCTCCCAAACAGATCAAGCCAATCAACTGTCTCACCCATTCAGTGGGCCTGATCCAGTTGGGGGCCCCTCAGCCATTGGTTCACAGTTCATGTGTTTCCATTCGTTTGGCCACTCATCCCTGTATTCCATCCATCCCTAGTCCCAAAAACTCTTGCTCACATAAATCCTCCTCCTTCTCGCCAATTGGACTCCCGGAGCTCCACCTGGGGCCTGACCGTGGATATCTGCATCCAGTTCCCTCAGTCACTGGATGGGGTTTCTAGCGCAACAATTAGGGTGTTTGGCCATCCTATCACCAGGGTAGGTCAGTTCAGGTTATTTCTAGACTATTGCCAGCAGTCTATTGTTGGGGCATCTTTGTGGATTTCTGTGGGCCTCTCTAGGACCGGGTCCTGTGCTCAGTGCATGAATTGGCGGTTTGAAACCTGGGGCTTAGCAGAGACGCTTGGCTCAGCCTAGGAGGAGGGGACTAGACCTGCCTGGATTGAGCCCACCAGGTTGATCTCAATCCTCAGAGGAGTCTTTGCCCTGGAGGAGATGGAAATGGGGGCTGGGCCGGGGAGGGGGGTGGGGCGGGAGGGGGGAGAACGGGGGAATCTATGGCTGATATGTAAAGTTGAATTATATTGTAAAATAAAATAAAATAAATTAAGAAAAAAAAAGAAACACACCTCAACTTCAAAGACAGATAATACCTCAGAGTATAAAGCTGGGAAAAGAATTTTCAATCAAATGGACTCAAGAAGCAAACTGGTGTAGCCATCCTAATATCTAACAAAATAGACTTCAAACTAAAGTCAACTGAAAGAGATCTGGAAGAACATTCCATATTCATCACAGGAACAATCCATCAAGATGAAGTCTCAATTCTGAACATTTATGGCCCAAATAAAAGGGCACCCATATATGTAAAAGAAACATTACTAAAGCTTAAATCACATATCAAACCCCACATGTTAGTAGTGGAAGACTTCAACATCCTACTCTCACCAATGGAAAGGTCTGCCAGATAGAAATTAACAGAGAAATAAGGGACCTAACAGATGTTATGACTCAAATGGACTTAATAGATATCTACAGAACATTATACCCTAACTAAAAAAAATACACCCTTTTCTCAGCACCCCATGGAACCTTTTCTAAAACTGACCACATACTCGGACACAAAACAAATCTCAACAGATATAAGAAAAAATTGAAATAACCTCCTGTATTTTATTGGACCACCGTGGCTTAAAGTTAGATTTCAACAAAGTACAGAAAGTCTACAGTCTCATGGAAACTGAATAATGCCCAACTGAATCACCAATGGGTCAAGGAAGAAATAAAGAGAGAAATTAAAAACTGCCTAGAATTCAATGAAAATGAATGTATTACTTACCCAAACTTATGGGACACTATGAAAGCAGTGCTAAGAAAATTCATAGCGCTAAATGCCCACATCTTCCCTGGTACAGTCTGGGGGTTATAAATTGGCATGGAAATTTAAAGCAGGTTCTTGTTGGTGCACAGCACAAATTAGTTATATATGGGGACGGTAGGTTTTTTTGTTTTGGTTTTTGTTTTTATTTTTTTGTTTTTGTTTTATTTTTTTTTCATCTTCAGTTTTCTCTGATGCAGCTTATTACGAAGATAATTGTTCTGTTAACTGAATACCACTCTGTAATTGCAAAAAAAAATTGCAGCTGTTTTGTTGACATTCTGAATGCTTCTAAGTAAATACAATTTTTTTTTATTAAAAAAAAGTTGGAGAAATTTCACACTAGCTACTTAACAGCACACCTGAAAGCTCTAGAAGAAAAAGAAGTAAACTCATCCAAGAATAGATGCCAGGAAATAATCAAGTTGAGGGCTGAAATCAATAAAATAGAAACAAAGAGAACAATATAAAGAATCAAAGAAACAAAGAGTTGGTTCTTTGAGAAAATCAACAAAATCGACAAGCCCTTATCCAAACTAACCAAAAGGCAGAGAGAGAGAGAGAGCATCCAAATTAGCAAAATCAGAAATATAAAAAAGAGACTAATAACAGACAAGAAAATCCAGAGAATCATTAGGTCATACTTCAAAAATCTATACACTACAAAATTGGAACATCTAAAAGAAATGGATGATTTTCAGTATAGGCACCACATAACAAAGTTAAATCAAGACTAGATAAACAATTTAAATAGACCAACAACCCCTAAGGAAATAGAAACAGTCATTAAAAGTCTCCCAACCAAAAATGCCCAGGACCAGATGGTTTCAGTGCAGAATTCTACCAGATTTTCAAAGAAGAGTTAATTCCAATACTTTTCAAATTGTTCCCCACAATAGAAACAGAAGGAACATTGCCAAATTCTTTTTATGAGGCTACAGTTACCCTGATACAAAAACCACACAAAGATGCAACAAAGAAAGAGAATTACAAACCAATCTC
>CABHPQ010001014.1:23467-35294 GCA_902168405.1 Peromyscus aztecus | reverse complement strand
ATAGATACATAGATAGATAGATAGATACATAGATAGATAGATAGATAGATAGATAGATAGATAGATAGATAGATAGATAGATAGATAGATAGATTCATTCAGTCCATAAACTCTGTGACTCTAGAGAACCCTTACTAATGCAGATGGTATACTGGTTTTAACTGTCAACATGACACAACCCAGAATCATCTGGGAAGGGAATCTTAATGAGGAATTCTCTAAATCGGGTTGGCCTATGGGCATATTTGTGGAGGACTACCTTGGTTGTTAATCAGTGAAGGAAGAATCATCCTACTGTGAGCCACACCATTCCCTAGGCTGGGCCCCAAACCATGTAAGAGTGAAAAAGAGCTTCCAAGTAAGCAAAGAGCATGCGCTGATTCTCTCTCTGCTCTTGACTGTGAATGTGGTAGTTGAAGTCCTTGCCTTGAATTTTCTGCAACAATGCACTATAACCTGGCTTTGTAAACTAAACTAAACCCCTTCCTCCCCTCTGTTACTTTTTTTGGTCAGGTTCTTTGTCACAACAACAGAAATGAAATTATATAGATGGCCTAACTGCAAATGGGCCAAGCGTTTGTACTCTGTAGAGGAATGACAATTCTAACTGCAGTGTCCCAATTGCATTTTTTAAATGTTTTATCTTTACAAAGGCCTTTGGGAAAATTTCCAAGGACAAGCTTTGTATCCAGTACACAGACTACAGTACTTCTTACACTCTGTGAGGTAAAAGAAAATATTGAAGTTTATCATAAGATTTGGTTTGAAGAAGCCACACATTTGACAACCAGATTTTCTACTAAATTGAATCTCCTGAGGAAGTACCATAGGGCTCAAGCTAACCTCTGGGAAGAGATTACAATTCAAATTACAGTTTATAATGAATATATTATGCTTTCACATCATTGTTAAGTCAAAGAACAAAACCACAAAAATGGAAGTAAGATCTGCCAAACAAAAGAAAATAACCAAACCAGAACTCAAGAGGTCTTAAGTTGGAGACCATTTGTACACAGTTCCTAGCAAGCAAAGAACTGAATTATTTGAATGAGAAATTGGAAAATGATCTCAGGACTGAGAAGATTAACTTTTTTCTGAATGACTAGATGAACTAGTTTCCTTAAATTTCTTTTTCTTCTGAGAGTGCATGGAGGGAAAAGAAAAGGGAGAAAATAGCAAGATAGTAAGAGACCAGGATATCATACAACACTCCAGGTCCTTTAAAAAGAATCCCAGTATTGAATAATTTGATTTGAATTGTTCATCTTAAAGTAAGGCTTTACTGTGTTTCCCAACATGGCAGCAACTAACTACAGGTGTCCACTAAATAATGAAAATTTTAGTAGAAAGAATTGAGATATACTCTAATATTAAAAGATCACACTAATTATAGTCCAGATTTATCACAACTTATCATAATGATATTTTTGGCAAATTAGATTAAGTAAAATATAATATTAAAATTAAATTTACCTTTTTAAAATGTGTATTCTGGGCCAGCAAGATGGCTTAATGGGTAGAGGCACTTGTACACAATTCTTACTGTTTACGTTCAATATCTATATCCCATAAGGTGGTAGAAGAGAATCAGTTCTCAATAACTGTGCTCTACCCTTCACATACATGCCATAGCATTTACACCAAACCCACCCTCACACATGTGCACACACACACATACACACACACACACACACACACACACACACACACAAATTAATCAAAATGTTGCTACTAGTAAAAGTACAGGAACAGCTTTGCTCTGTTATGGCGGCTTACTCTTCATGATGATCCTATGAGAACTTCACTGTTCAGCTGAGTAAACTGAGGTATAGAGACTATGTAAATTTTTGAAGAACGCACTCATAGATGATGATTTGAATGTACACCATCTGACTGTGGAGTCCGCACTCACAGTTTCCTTATTAGAGTACTGCTTTCACCCACAACAGAGCTGAAACTTTAAGGGGGGGGGGCTGTGTTTGTTTTGAAAAATGGCAGAGGCATATAGGAAGTGGTGAAAATTTTCACAGCGTGTAATAGCTATTTACACTAGTCTTCCTAGACTTTAAAGAAGACTGCTCTCTGAAACAAGGATGACCTAAAGGTCTGGTTGACTATTGGGTTCCATACTCAATTAACTAGAACCAAAATTTATTCCTGTACTATCTGTTGTAATTCTTTCCACTTGAAGATCCTTTCTTAAGGACTCACTCTTATAAAATTATATTTTCTTATTGGATCTCTTGGGGTTCAAATCCAAGTTGAGTTCTTTTCCATTGACCTAGGTTTTTAAAATTGTTTTTATTTATGCATATGAATCTCTCAGTGTCTTCTGTAACAATTTCTTCTAAGACAAAACATTCTATCTTGAAGAGAAGCTTGTTAAGACTCAGTGTGGTGGTTTGAATAGGTATGGCCTCCATAGACTAATGTGTCTGAATGCTTGGCCCATAGCAAGTGGCATTATTGTGAGGTGTGGCCTTGTTGGAGTCCATAGGGCCTTGTCAGAGGAAGTGTGTCACTGTGGAGGTGGGCTTTGATATTTCATATATGCTCAAGCCAAGCCCAGTGCCTCAGTTCTCTTCCTGTTGCCTGCAAGATGTAGAACTCTCAGCTACTTCTCCAACACCATGTCTGCCTCCATGCCACCATGCTTCTTGCTGTAATAATAATGGACTAAACATCTGAAAATGTAAGTCAGCCTCCACTAAACATTTTCTTTAAGAGTTGCCATAGTCATGGTGACTCTTCACAGCAATAGAAACCCTAAGACATTCAGGAAGTTAACAACTTAAAAGTTTCAAGAAATGTGGGAGTCCCTGAAAGCATCACAACCAGTTGGGGAGTGAACTATGATGGACAAGAAGGAACATTCACCAGGCAGTAGTGGCACACATCTTTAATCCCATCACACAGGAGGCAGAAGTAGGCAGATCTCTATGAGTTTGAGGCTAGTCTAATCTACAGAGCTAGTCCCAGGACAGCCAGGTCTACACAAAGAAAGCCTAGCTCAGAAAAAAAGGAGGAGGAGGAGGAGGAGGAGGAGAAGGAAAACTCAGTTCAGTCCAACTTAATTGGTTCTGGTTCAAACTTTTGGAGAGTCTGACACCAGGCAGTTTATTGTGAGTAGATTTAAGTGCAGTAATTTTGGAAGAAAGCTTCCTGGTGTAAAACAATCCCTGGTGCACAAGGAGGCATAATTACATCAAAACTCAACTCAGAGTACATGTGACCATGAAGATGGGATATATAGCTTAAGGGCCTCAGATCTGGTCTTGTCTCTGACTGAGACAGAGTAGAAGTGAGCAGGCTGGAACGTACATGTGACATCTCCCCTAAGGATGGGATCTACTGACTGAGAAACAAAGCTAACGATAAAAGGTCTAGGGAGGGAAAGTCTGGGATGAACATTCTGGGGGATGTAGGTGAGACCTGCTTCTACAGATAGCAAAGAAATACCTGAAACTAACCGGAGTCACTAGGGTCCCCTCCTTCTCTGAGCTTATATAAGCTGTAAAGACTGCTGAAAGACAATCTCAAGACAAGACAAGATGCCTGAAAAATGTTCAGAACAGCTGAACTGCCTGAGAGAGACATTCTCTAACCTATTGAGTTGCCTGCAGTGTGTGCTGGGATTCCAGCTTTCATGAGCTGTTTTCTATACTAGCATGCATTTTTGATAATAGAGCTGTCTTTGTGCCAGTTCTGTCCCTGTAAGATACCTTTCACCCATATTTCTGTAAGAAACCCCAATAAATTAATTGGTTTACCAAATCGGACATTGTTGGTATCTAAATCTGTTGTCAATTCACTATCTGGGGTGAATAGAAATTTGTTCATGTCTCCCCAGAAATAGTGTCAACCAACAGTTTGGGTGCATGTGGGTGCAGGTGCCTGGGGAGGACAGATGAGGGCACCAAGTCTCCTAGAACTGGAGTTACAGGTGGTTGTGATTAGTACTTGGGAACATTAGTACTGGGAACCAAGTTCAAGTCCTCTGCTAGAACAGCAAGCTCTTTTAACTGCCGGACCATCTCTCTGGACCCACAAGCTGTACTTTCAGTACTCTACTTCTCTAAACTGTAAGCCTATTTACTCAATTTCTTTTTTACTTATTTAAATATTTTTGAAAACTTTAAGACCTTTTATGGAACATTTTCAGTTCACACCAAAATCGAATGATACAGAGATTCAGTATACATTCAAATAGTAGATTTTTATCAAAGTCTTTTGCAAATATTTCCCCATTTACAGTTTGTGTTGTCTTTCTCTTGACAGTATTATAATATGGACAAATGTTGCCTCACAGTCAAATAGCCGACTACCTAATGCTATGATTCCTAAACTATTTCTTTCATTTTCTCTGAGAGTCCTTTTACAGGTCTACACTCACTGTGCTCTAGTCTCATCTATTCTGTTTTTATTTAACTTATATCTATCTCCCACTTCCATATCCACAGGTCTTCTATAACCTACTCATTTCTTCCAAACACATTGCTTCCTAAAATTATCATTATGATGTACATTCTTTAATACTCAAACCAGAATATAAATAACTCTAAGGAGTGGGATGTCCAAAGAATATGTCTTCAGGACATAGGATCCAAGGGACCAGGGAAGAAACAATGTTTGTCACGTCTATGGAATATTGAAGACCAGAGACTTTTCAAATGTGGCTTTAGCTTAGATTAACCAGGTACAGCAGGCAGGTAATGATGACTACCAAAAGGGCTCAGATATTATTAAAAAGGAATCTAATGCCCTTGAAAAAGACAGTACTTATTATGCATAGAAGCCAACCACACCAAGAAAAACTTCAAATATGCCCATAGATCTCATTAATAAGGCACAATGGAAATATCATGGTGAATGCCAAAAGGGCTCAATATTATTAAATAAAACCCACTATAATAGGCCCCAGTCCTTGGAAGGCACTTTTCTGGTAGAACCTCCTAGGTTCAGTTGCCTCCTCATTGGTCACTGTGTCCTACTCCTGCTTCTCCAGTCTCCACATGTAGTCAAATTGATCTCCTAAAAATCATGTCAGATCATCGAATTCCCATGTCAAAATCCTTCCAGTATCTTTCCAAGATACCTGTCATAAAGTACGAGTCCTCATCATGGCACATTACAACTCTTCTGTCCCTTGCCTACCTCTTTAATCTCATCACTCACCCCAGACCTAGGTCTCTTCAGAAACAGTACCTTTCTTTCTGTTGGTTGGTATGACTATGCTCATCAGTATATCAAGACCTTTATGCTCCATTCAGGTACATACTTAAACATCCCCTTTAGAGATTAATCCCCTGACCATGTATTTCATCAAAATTAGTTCTCTTCTTGCTCCCATTAATTAATCTCAGACCTTTTAACTTGATTTGTCTTTTTCACAGGGTTTACTTTCAACTTAGAATCACTTGCTTATGTGTTCATCTGTCTTCTCATGTCCCATACTGATCCTGAAGAGATTATAAGTGATCTGCCTCATTCATCACTGCCACTCTAATAACTGGAAAAATGCTTATATACCAAGTAGTCAAGAATTGGTTTTTAATGGAGGAAGAAATGAGTTTGCTTATTCAATACATCCAACTAGTTAAAAACAAACATACAAAAAAAAACCAAACAAAAAAAACCAGTTCATTTAGTGTCACGTTTTGCCTTAGCCTCTAGGGTTATTTTTATTTTAAAATATTATCCAAATGAATTGATGGCAGACAAAAAGAAAAGAAGCTCTAATGAGATTCTTGGTTCCAAAAAAATGAGTATGGTGAAAAATCTATCTAGAAACTCTTCATTTCTCTAGACCAGTGCTATCAGTCCCAAGATTTCAAATCATAACACACAAATAAAAATTGAAATATCCCCAAAGCCTTATTAAAGATGAAAGCTATCCTTCTTACTTCTTTGACAGTGAACCTGCTTTTATATTTAGTTCTTTAAGTAATTCAAGTAGTGAAGAACTGCATATTGCAACAAGAGAGATGGTTTTGCAAGATTAAAGCCTTAGACACGTCAATCCCTCCTGACCAACGACCACAGGAACACTCCTGTACTTGGACAAAGTTGAGCTTATTGATTTATTCTGAAGAGAGAGTTGATATACCACAGAGACCCATGGGGTTTCTCAGTGAGTACTCACAGAATTGACCTCTCATTTCATTTGTTCAAGCAAGGGTTGGAGTTTGTGCTGGAAACATCCAAGTTGGCAGGACCTTGTTCTGAAATGGAAGCTATCCAGAAGTACAAGAAATTTTATAAAATTACCTTAGTAAATCTTATCTACTTTTTGGAAGGTTATGAAACAAGGATAAGCATGTGATGGACAACAGCATAGTTGTTAGTGAACACAGGAAAATATTTGGTCATTTTTGTTCAGAAAATAATTTTACTTTGTCTGAATTCATTCAGCCTTGTATTGTCTTGAATTTCCTGAGGATAGTACGGCTTGTCTAACATATCACTTGCTCCTTACCTCAGACTTCACATACTTGAACCCAACTTACTTCTCATCGACTGAAGGCTTTGGCTCAGTGATGGCAAAATGAATATCTGTGTGCCAAATCTGGTGCAAATATAGGATTTATCTGTGTCTCCCAGTATCTTTCCAAGATTAAATTAGTTGCTAACGTTTAAATTGGGGGAATTTTAAATAAGATAAATGCACATTGGTTTGTCTGGAAAAGTACATACCCTTTGCAAAGCTGAATCTAAATGCCTGCCTGGCAACACTTAGTTGGAACTGAGGATGAAGTTGGCATGTGGCTTGCTCCCCTCAGGCGTGTGGGCTTGACAGATGTCTGAGCTGGAGCTTCAGGTTCCACTGCTTCCCTTCAGTGCTTACTCTGCCACCGTTCACAGTTGTTTCAATAACTTCTGGGAACCCATCCAGCACTGGGAGTCCAAGTTTCATAACCTTCCCTCAAAATGATCTTGGTTCTTACTTTATTTCAATTTCATAGCTCGATATTACCTGTGGGAGTTTCAACCAATAAAGCCATCAATGTCAGTCTTCTCTGACAACAGCTTATAACCTCTACCCGCCCTTTGTCTCCTACTAGAACTTTTAGTTGCCCCATATAGACCTTGTATTCTTTTAATCAGCTCACCACCTCTTTCCAATACCCAATTTTCGTCCTCACTGTTGCCAGCCATAATAGATTGTATGGACCATTGCTAAAACGATGCATGCAAGTTATCTCATGAACCATCTGACTTGTTTTTGAGCTCAGCTATCTTCCTTGCATTTCCATGCCAGAATAAATGAATGTAGCCAGAGAAATCATGTAACTTGAAGATATCATATACATTTTTAATTTTACTGAAAATTCAAATTATAAACTATAAAGTTAACATAGCAAAAAGCCTACGTAATATTTTCATTTTTCTGATTTTCACTCTCAATCATCCTCATCTCCTCTCTCATACGTTTGTCTCAGCTGTCTCACCTCAAATTCTTTAGAAGGCAGTTCCAGGATGGCAAGGAGTTTATTGTTTGGGATATCAGGCATTATTGTTTGCACTAAGGACACCGGGTATAGTGGATGATACATAGTGAGAACCTCATAAATATTGTTCAGAGTGAATATTTTCCTGCCACAAAGTCCACCTAACTGCCTGTACATGTAACCATTCTTGTCTACCTTCTCTCCTATTCAGCCCTGTCCACATCTGTGTATTTGCAATTTTAGCCTTCTACATTATTTTTAAATGCTTGATAAGAGTTTCATTGCATTTTTCAAGCAATCTGGGTTATCACAAGATATCAAAACATTACATTTGTCCAAAAGTCCTCATGTACAACCCTTACATAGACTATTTTATTATGATGATTATAATCACAGATAACAACTATTGAGTGCCCTCCTTTGCTAAGTACTATTCTAAGGGCCCATTGTGTACAAACCTATTTAATCTTCATAATAGCATCAGATAGGCACTAGGCTTTCATCTCTATTTAACTGAAATATAGAGAGTGATGCTACCCACATTCTTACAGCCTAAAGATAATGGAACAAAATTCCTTTTCACTATATTCATCTACATCCTTTAGAAAGTAAAAACTAAAGGGGAAAACATTAATATAACCAGTCATAGTAATACGTAGGCTAGTACTCAGACGGAAGAATGAAAATAAGGAAAAAAGAAGAAAAACATTGATGCTCCTGTCTCTGGAACCTGACATGCCTTCATCTTTCCATTTTTCTCCTGGTTCAAAACACCACTACTCTCCACCCAGACTACTGTACTAGCATACTCACTGTCCTCTGTGACAACCACAGTCACCTCTTTAAAACATAAGCTAGGGGCCGGGTGGTGGTGGTGTACACCTTTAATCCCAGCACTCAGGAGGCAGAGCCAGGCGACTCTCTGTGAGTTTGAGGCCAGCCTGGGCTACCAAGTGAGTTCCAGGAAAGGTGCAAAGCTACATAGAGAAACCCTGTCTCGAAAAAACAAAAACAAAAAACAAAAACATAAGCTAGGAAATTAAATGATTTCTGTATCTTTTACCATTTTTTCTGGCTCTCTATTCCAAGTATCTAGAGCAGTGTTTTGAGTTCTGATGATATTCAGCATGTACACATTGAATGAACTAGTGAAATGAAATACTATGTAGAGAACACTTAACATCTCCAAAACCCTAGAATGTACCACAATGGCTGACAGCTGATTAATGATTGACTTCCTAAAATAAGGTAGAAAGAATGCTTCTTAATATACTTTGAAATCACAACAATATTTTTAAAATAAAGAAACAGCTTGGGCTAACTGTGCATTTCAAAAGAAGCTTAGAAATGAGGTCACTAAGTTTCTTTGAGCATGCGTCACTCCTTCTCTAGTTACACACTGTTTTTTAATCAGTAGTGGTATTTTGAATTTACTACATCCTACTCAGGAGATAGACTTTCCCTATGATAGTCTCTGCAAAACACTGTCATTTCCATGAAATAAAACCAGAAATAATGATTTGAATTCTAAATAACTGTTGCTAGCTTTTGATGGTGATTTATTGTCCATATAAAATGAGTAATATCTCATGTGTAGTTCCACCCATCAGTTAGCAGTGTTTAAAAACCTGAAATGCTAATTCCTTTGATTTAAGGTAAAAAATAATTCCAATCTTTTGTTTTCATTTTGTGTCCCCTCAAAGGACACCCCACTGAAGGCCATTTTTCATATATCTTGGGAAAATCAAAAGGTTTTTAAATACACAGTCTTAAAGACTTAAAATATGGTGAATTCCTTTTTATGCCTCAGTTTATATTTTAGATATAAGTCTAACTTTTCATATCAGCCCAGGGCTTTGTCACCCTTGACATGGTTTCTAGTGTTCTCTATCTCACCCTCATGGCTCAAGCCAGAGCCAGACACAAACTCAGCTAGATTTCAACTTTCAATGGTGCATTCATGCAAATGTCTATAGTCCCAGAACTTAAGAGACTGAGGCAAGAGTTTGCTATGATTCCAAACTTAGCTATTCAGTGAGTTAAAGTCAAGCCTAGAATACACAGAGAGGGGCCCTGTCTCAAAAAAAAAGGGGGGGGAGAAAGAAAGAAAGAAAGAAAGAAAGAAAGAAAGAAAGAAAGAAAGAAAGAAAGAAAGGGGGAGGGGGAGGAAGGGAGGGAGGGAGGAAAGAAAGGAAGAAGGGAGGGAGGGAAAAAGAAAAAGAGAAAGAGACAGCCCAAACCTTATAAGCTCTTCTTAGCTCTTTACTTCTCATAAGAAGTGGAATATAAGAGGAATAGTATGTAGGTGTCTCAAAATGTTTTGTTATCTGTCACAAATACATCTATTTTTTTTCCTGTCAATTTAAAAGTAAGAAAATTTGATAACATTACACTAAAGAACCACTGTAGATCCCTCTCCTGTCAATATACTGAGCTCTTCACTGCATCTCCTGGCCACTTCCCTCAAACAGACCATTCTGGCATTTGGAGAAATTGTAGTAACCTCCGCTCTTTTCTCTTGCATATCCTTTTAGTTGGCATGGCACTGATTCTCTCTTTTGCTGCCCAGTTCTTCATGTCTACCTCCAGCGACTAGGGGCTGAAACTGCCTTCCAGATTCATTACTTCTTCCTGGCTTAGATTTGAAGCTAAATCTTTGCTGGTGTGTCAAATTCATGCTTTTCATCTGAAGAACTGAACACTGCCCCTGCCTGACTTTCCCTAAGATGTCGGGAAAATACAAGATACAGTACCCAGCACCACAAGGATGGACAAGCAGGCATGATGTTTTCATGGATCAGAGTCACAAGAACATCTACTAGTCTAGAGACAAGTTCCCTGCATGAGTGACCCACTCAAAATGGACCAAACAACAAGACATTGTTAATTTGGTTGTCATCCAAACACAAGGTACAGCTAAAGAATACCATGAAAGGCACACAGTAAACCACCATAGCTAGATTCTTGTTTCTTGTAAGGCAGGATTACTGGCTACTCTCGTACTCAAACATTAATTTAGCCGGGAGCTCTCAAAACTTGCTTTTTCTCGGTTCATCATTTTCTGAAGGCATTAATGTTGGACCTATTCTATGAAGCCAATACTCACTTGTTAGAAATAACTAAAAAAAATAGTTTGATCAACTATTTAAATGTATCATCTTGCAAGACAACCTACAGGGTTTCCACGAGAGTTGGTGGCAGTCTTTGTTTTTTTCTTCCCAAATTTATTCATACAAGGCTTTATGATTTGTAGGAAATATGGCCAATCTCTGAGTGCTACTTAGAGTGAGCTCAACATATATGTAAAATCTATATCATGAAAGTATCTTCTTGATGTAAAGGGGACCCTTTTCTGATACAAACTTCCCTATGTGGAATAATTTCTTTTCATGTTTTTAAGATTATAATATAATTACATTTGTCCTTTCCTCCCTCCAATCTACCAAGGAACACCTCTCTAATGTTAATGAAAGAACAGTAGGGTAAAAACAGAGAAAAAATATACAAAAAAAAAGAAAAGAAAGCATAACTAAACAATACCATGGTCCTCTTGTGGTACTCCTGACAGTGGGAACAGAGGCTGTCTCTGACTCTTTTACTGGCTTTTGGGACCCTACTCCCCATACTAGGTTGCCTTGCCCCACCTCAATACATGGGGAGGTGTTTAGTCTTGCTGGGACTTGATATGCCATGTTTTGTTGATACTCATGGGAGACCTGCCTTTTCCTAAACAGAAACAGAGGAAAAGTCCATTGGGGGTGGAGAAAGGGACTGGGAGGAGAGGAGGGAGGAGAAACTGCAACCATGTAAAATATATAAATAAATTTATTTTTTAAAAATGTTTAAAAAAAACATAAGATGGAATTTTAAAAAATAAAAGGAAAGGAAAGGAAAAGCTCAGACATGACACTATGAGACAAGGACCCTCCAAAGATGCCATGGGCTTCGTTTTCTGTTGGCCATCTAGTGCTGGCCATGTAGCCTACCCTTAAGAGTAGTTTGTTTTCCCAGTGAGACTCCCTTGGAGGGAACTAAGTTTTCATTTGCAAGTGGTTATCCACTGGAGATTGCTTCTAGATTAGGGATGGCAGCTTGTGTCCTCTTCTCTGTTCACTTCTAAGACACAATCTGGGACATGCTGCCTGTGAGTTCATATGTGCTTGGATCATGTTGATTTAGAAGGCCTTGTTTCATTGGCCTCCTCCATCTCTTCTGGCTCTTACACTCTTTCTGCCTCCTTTTCTGCAGGGTTCCCTGAGCCCTGAGGGGAGGGATTTGATGGAGACATCTGATTTAGGGCTGAGTATTCCAGGGTCTTCTCTCTCTCTCTCTCTCTCTCTCTCTCTCTCTCTCTCTCTCTCTCTCTCTCTCTCTCTCTC
>CABHPQ010001014.1:0-23457 GCA_902168405.1 Peromyscus aztecus | reverse complement strand
CTCTCTCTCTCTCTCTCTCTCTCTCTCTCTCTCTCTCTCTCTCTCTCCATAATGTCTGACTATGGGTCTCTGTATTTGTTCCTACCTGCTGCATGAGGAAGCTTCTTTGATGATGGCTGTGCATGGCACTGATCTGCTTCCCTGGCTGGAGCATTATAACTTTTGTTTTCAAATATCATATGTCCTCGAAGAAATTAAGATAAAAAGAGAATGCAAATAGATTTACAAGTAGTTATATATCAGTTTATCATTCATGATGTTTTCTATTTGTTGTTATATTGTTTGAATTGCCATCTGGAAAAAGCTCTTTTTGCCTGAAGAACTTTCTGTAATATAATATAGTAAAATGTGTTTTATACTATAAATTTAGTGATAACTAGTTCTCTTGGTTTTAAATTGAATGTTTTTTTATTTAATCTTCATTATTGAAGGTTACACAAGATATTATTTGTTTCTGGTAACTAATACAACATAAGTTTTCTGTTTCTAAAAATGTCACCCTTTCTGGTTACTTCCGAGATAAGTTTTTATAGTTGGTACCTGCTACTTTAACTCTGATGACCTAGGTGCTGCCTTTTGCATTTATTTTACTAGGGTTTCTTTGAGATTCTTGGATCTGTACTTTAATCTTCTTCACCAAATTTGTAAGTGTTGGAGCTAAGATTTCCTCACATGGTTTTACTCTCCTTTCTTTCACCCTTCTTCTAGAACCTAAGTTACATGCCTGTTGAACTTCCTGTTTGTTCCAATAGTAATTTTTTTCAGGCTCTCTTAATGTATCTAGAAAATATGAAGTGTTGCCATATGCTATAGCATAGATAAGCCTTGAAAACATTTGCTAAGTAAGAGAAGTCAGACTAAGAGCATCTCTTATCAAATGGATTCATTTATTTGAAATGCTTTTGGGGTTAACAGGGGACAGCAGTGGGGAATGTAGTATGATCGCCCTTGAAGTGTCCTTGAGGAAGGATGAAATAGAATGGAATAAGATAACGATCACTGCACAATGCTATGGTTTGAGTATTTGTTCCTCAGGATTCACGTATGCCAATCTTTATCCTCAAAATAGTATGTTCATGGTATTTGGAGGGAGTGCTTCTAAAAAGTGGTTAGTTCATCCCACAGTCCATTTGTAGGAGCTCTTAGGTAGCAGCTGTATTAAAGATGTCATATCTGTCTGATGCTCTCAGATCTGATGTCCTTTCCACATGTAACCTCCTGACAAAGAGATTCAGAAACCACATTCTTGGCTTCTCACTCTCTAGAACTGTGAGCTAGGTAAATTTCTTTTCTTTTCAGTGACTAGTATGTGATATTCATATATAGCAACAGAATATGAAGTAAAGTAGACAACCTCCTGAGTACTTGAAAGCCATTGAGCCTTTAAAAATGACAAAATCGACACTATGTGAATTATATCCCTATTTTAGAAAACATAAGGAATTGTGTAGAGGAAAATATTACAACTAAGGAGACCAAGAATCAACATCCATAGAGGTGGGAAAGAATAGGAGATAATGGTGTCATAGAAAGTAAGACAGAAAAGATGTTCATGGAGTGCTGTGCAGTACCAAGAATCACAGTGAGTGGAGGCTAGAAACAAACTACTGGGTTGAGAACTAGGCTGGAACTGATATCTTAGTAAAAGGTCTTTCAGCAGGTTGCTAAGAGAAACAGGGAGCAGTGTAGGAGGAGATTAAAGGAAGTAAGAAAGCAATTATTATTTACTTCTTCTGAAAGTTTTACTGGGTAAGAAAGAGCAGACAGGGAGAACATAAATGAGGTAGAAGGTTTCATTGAAAAGCTAATGGGGGGCTTAATTGCTTTTTATGTGTTATCTAACCAATAAAACTATGAAAATGACAATGACTATAATTGATGTAATTTAGACTTCTTAAAAGGACTTATGTAATTTTAGCCCCTGGTATCACCCAACCCCTTCTCTATTACTTATTATCAATTTGAAATATTTAATGCTTTCCCTATAATTAATGAGCCTTAGCAATAGTTCCTATTTTATATTTGATTTCCTACTGACATTTTATATTGCTTCATATTACCTTAATATTTTGATAACATGCCAATGCCATGGAAATCACTTCTCAAGTATGGGGAATTAAATAATGCATCACATAAAGGAAATTAAATAATGCATCATTTTCTGTCCTTTTAAAATATGTGCTCATTGTTACCAACTTGTAATGAAAAGGAAAGAAGCAATTTCAAAGAAAGTGTCTATGTGACTTAAGCCACTGACTATTTAATACTTAAGTTTGACTTATCCTTTTCAGTAAGAAACTTTTATCAATTTTGTTTTTAGGTTTTTAAATCTAGGTTTGTTTGTTTTTTTGTTTTTTGTTTTTTTTCATTTTTCTTAGGAATACTAACTCTCACCAAATAGTATAACCTTATGTTTTTGACAGGTACCTCTTATGTCTCAAATAAGTCCAAAAAGGAAAAAAAAAAGACAAAAAAAATTAGTGTATATTCCCATACATTAAACTCATTCAAAGAAGTTATGTTTAAGGCTTTCAGATACTCGTTTTTTTTTCTCCTAAAGATAAATATGAAAAACCTGACACCTTTGAGACAAATATAAACAAACATCTGAGGCATCAGAAACAAATGTAAACAATCCTTCAAGAGCTTTACCCCCCCAAAAAATCTTTTTTACACAATGAAAAGAATAACCTTCTCTCAGACACACTATTTCTCCAGAACTCACAGAAATGGTACCAGTTCTGTAAAGAAGTATCCAGGCTCTGTTTCAGCAATAAAAGCACAGGTTATGCACTGAAATATTTCACTACACCTAATGCTCAATGTTTTTGTTGGTTTCCCCTACACTTCCATTTTTGGCTTTCTTTCTTTTTCCTTTTTTAACGTAATTTCTTTATTGATTCTTTGTGATCATGCACCCCATTTCTGCTCATCTCTCAATTCCCTCATATCCACCCCTCACCCTTGCAGAGTCCCCCCAAAAGAAATTTTTAAAAATTAAAACCAAAACAAACAAAAAAGAAATAAAACACCTTTTCATTCCTCCATCTTTCCACTACCTCTTCATTCCTCTTAGTGGCTTTGGGAGCTGGGGTGTGTTACACAGCATAACCTATTGTCCAATCAGCCTTACTTGTAAATGTTCATTGCAATGAGTCATTGGTCTGGGTCTAGGCTTCTGGTTTCTGGTACACCAACATCACTGGGCCCTCACTGAGACTCCTTTTGGATATCCTGTGGCTACACAGAGTCATGGAGATCCTGTGGGTATCATTCCACAGGACCAGTCCCTTCATGAGCTCCAGCAGGACACAGATGGGTTAGATGTTAGGGTGGGCCAACCGAAGGCCCTGGGTGTGGGTCTGGGTGGCAGCTGAGCTGGTCAGTCCTGGCCACTGGGGCCCCACCCCTCCCTCAGGTGAGGCGTGAAGCCAGCTCTTCTACACCCTTGCCATCAGGGCCAGTCCTCCCAGGCGGATGGTGAGGTGGTGGGGCCTCAAAGCACCACATGAACACTTGTGCAACCAGTCTCTGAGGGGCAAAGCTCATGCAGACTGTCTCTCAGTTGCCAAGGACCAGTGGACCTCAGGACAGCACAAAATAGCGGGCAGCCTGCCTGCTCTCTTCTCTTTCATAATATTGATGATTCTTTTGGCAGTTTTTTTTAATGTTTTATTCATTTTACATACCTATCACAGATTCTCCTCTTCCCTCCTCCCGCCCATCCAGCCTCCGCTCTCCCATCCCCACCCCCAATTCCCTCCTACATTCCCTAAAATTCTTTGGGAACTGATGCTTCTCAGGTTTCTTATGAAAGGCTTAGGAATACAAGACCCTTTTGTAGGACAAAGTTAGAGAAATACAAGCTAACTGTATGCAAGCAGTTTATGACAAATCTCCCCAATTTCTCTAAATATGCTTTGTTAAGTTTTGGATGATATTGTAGTTCTTAAAAATGTGTGTCATGCGTATGTTTATCACCTTTTAGCTTTGTAAGTTCAGGATGTTGTTTTAATGTTTAAAATATATTTGTTTTTCCAATGGTTATGTTGTACTTGTTTCCGCAAAACCCCTAGAGACTGTGAAGGCCTAGACTTGACTTTACAGGCTCCACCTTAGGGAAAGGGCCACCATCTCACACCACCTGCTGTACTCAGTTCCAGGAAGGACCTCAGGAATGTGCCATGACAACTGGAACAGATACAGAGCAGTATCCTCCTGCAGACATCCTGTCTGGTTTATGGCCCTTGAAGCTATCTAGATAATCCTGCTGAGCAGTCCAGATAATCCTGTTCAGCCGGTTGTGGTTTCGCGCCCAAAGTCTAGACCAGTAGTTTCAAAAAATCACCTTGCACCATATCCCTTCTACCCAATCCCAAGTTGCCAATTCCTGGCTTGCGGTTTTTCCCTATAAAAACTCTCTATACCTGGGCTCATGGCCGCAGCCACATTTCCTCCCATCTGCTGTGTGGTGGCCCAGGTTGAACCTGAATAAAAGGACCCTTATGTGCTTGCATGGGAAACCAGCTCCTTGGTGGTCTTGTTGTGCCCATTTCTCAGAACCCCAGAGACCACCAAGGAGCTGGTTTCCCTAAAATGGAGCCTGTAAAATCAAGTCTAGACCTTCACAGTTAATCCTGGAGGGTAGAAAAAACATGCTTGTTTTTGAAGTATGGCCACTTGTATAAAACTGATCTGGTGGTCAAACAATTCTTCCACCAATGCACCTTCCCTGTCTCAGGCTGAAGCAGGATCACTGCACCTGAGTGCTGAACAAAATTATCTGGACTGCTCAGCAGGATTATCTAGATATCTTCAATCCAGGATGTCTGCAGGAGGATAGTGCTGCTCTGTATCTGTTCAAGTTGTCCTGCTGTAGTGCATGAAGGGACTGGTCCTGTGGAATGATACCCACAGGATCTCCATGTCTCAGTGCAGCCATAGGATATCCAAGAGGAGTCATTGTTTTGAGCACCAAGAACATCAGCTCAGACCCTGGCTGCAGTAAGGCCATAGACCCAGACATGGGCCTCAGATACAGCTCTGTCCCAGAGGTCACCATGGCACTGGGTGGCAGTCCAGGCCACTCAGATTGGTATGGCCCCTGGGGCATCACAGCCCTCAGACACCTACATGGCCACAGGGAGCTACCCAGGTACTGGGCATCCTTGTGGCCCTTCGTGGCAACATGGACCTAGGGTGTCAACACAGACTGGCTATGGTAGGACCACAGACCCAGACATGGTCCCTGGAAGCAGCCTGGGCTAGGATATTACCATGGCCTCTGGTGGCAAGCAGAGCACCCACATCAGCCCACTCCTCACTGCTCTCACTTCTTCAGTCATGCCTCTTCCCACAGCATGTGAACCCTTCTACTTCTCTTTCTTTCCTATTTCTCCACCACACACTTGCTCATCATAATGGCATCCATCTGCCCAGTGGGTCTGTGGATGTCTTCCCACCAGCCCAGGCCTTGAGGACCCAGGCTGGTCTGTGGATGGCTAGTACCCACCTGAGTGGGGTTGGCTTTCTTTAAAACTTCTGGGCTTAGTTAAGTCATCTTGACAGTGGGAACTTATTTTCGCACAATTGTGAGTGAAGATCAAAGAATCTTACATTTTTAAGGATGTTAAGTGTTGTGAACTTGTCAGATATCTTTTGTGAGCCTTGATATGAGGGTTTGTCCCGACTCTTATTGTATCTTGTTATGCTGTGCTCCCTTGATATATCCTTGGGAGACCTGTTCTTTCCTGAAGGGAAATGGAAGTGCAGTGGATCTGAGGGAGAGGGGGTGGGGGTGGGAGCTGGAGTGGAGGGATAGGAGTCTGTGATTGGGATGTATTATATTAGCAAATAAATAAAAAATACAAAAAGTTATAATACAACAGCAAGAACAAAAATAATCGATTTTTCTACGCTCTAATCACTTGACTCAGTGGGTACATCTAGAATTTGGACAGTGTTGTGTGTCACAGGCAGAATACTTTCCACCATACCAGCTCTTCCTTCTTTCTGTTAGAAATGCTCCATCTCTGTGTACTAAAAATACTTCTGAGATAAGCCTTCTAAGAATCTTTTATACCTGATGACAATACCTGCCACCTACCAGCTCTTCTGTAGGTTACATCCAACCTAGAAGTAGCGTCTCTGTGCCTTGAGTCAAGGAAAAGTCTGTGGCCATTTTAAATATAGCAGAATACAATAGAAAGGCACTTCACTTCAAAGACTGACCCATAAAGGGTGACACATCTTCTGCCAGATTCACAGAAACACTTGAGATTGGAGAACCACAATGGAAGAATTGGGTGATTCAAGACATATAACTCTGGCCTGGGACCAACAGTCTACACAGAAACCAGGCTATATGAGGAAGACATATTCAGAAACCTTGGTCAGGGTTGTAGTCTTTGACCAAAACAGCTGAGGGACCAGCTATGTAGCCTCCAGATGATGAGTCCAACTACTGAGTCCCCCTTGCCTTTGTATCCTTCTGGACAGGAAACAAGTCATCTATACTACAGGCTGACTGAAAGAATCCTCAGAGTCACGAGAGTGATAAAACAGTCATTGTTTTGAGCACCAAGTGTTAAGGAAGTCCATTATATGCCAATAGTAACCAGACAAACAAAAAAAACAGAGTCATAGAAATCTGTGGAGTGTAATGTGTAATAGTGCTGAGTTGTTGGACAGTCAGTCCTGTCCGCCCTTCTTTCCAAATCAGCAGCAACAATGGCCTGTCCTTTACCTTAGATATAGCTCCCTAGATGATGACTGCTTTAAACTACAAAGTGCCCACAAGGATTCAAACTGAATTCTGCATGTGCCACTTACATTGTTAACTTCTCGTCAGATTGTACCAACATGTGCTTTTTTTTTTCCTTTTCTTTGCTTTCTATTTGCTATGACTGAGATTGAACCGAAGACCTCAAACATGCAAAGCAAGTGCTCCACCATTGAACTGCAGCCCTGGTCCTACATTTGCTTTTGAAAAGAAGTCAACTTATCTTTCCCCACTTGACTTTCTGCTGCTTCAGTGACAACAGTTGCCCTCACTTCCTGATTTCCCTGGCACTACTTGAACTGAATTGATGTTACTATGGTACCTGAGAGACAGTAACAGCTGCTGATCTTGGAGGCCCTCTCTTCAAACCTCTGATCATCACCTTGGAGCCACTAAGTACTGGAGCCTCTGCTCTGAGCTACAAGGTAACCAAAATTGGCTCCATTTTTTTCCTAGCCCTGGGGTACAAAGGATGTTAGTTTCTTCTGGGAAACATTGTCCCTCAACTTAGGTCAGACCATCCTCTGGTTGCATTTACACCTCCTATTACTATTGTAATTGGTCCCTTGTTTCAAATATCTCTTGGTTGAAATATCTGTTGTAGGTTGTATTCCAAATTTGTCCCCATCTAATAGAGCGATGACCATTACCTTGACATAAACCAAGCAATAAGGGTACCAGGAGCCTGAGTTATGTTTTTTTGTTTGCTTGTTTGTTATTTTGTTTTTTCTTAATTCAGCAGACTTTTATCAAGCATCTACAAATAGAAGCGTTTACTTGGCTTTGAAAATAGAAAGTGTGTACTACACAGTTCTTTTTATTTTCAGGGAAATAAAGGGATATGAAAAGCCAAATTTAATTGGATTAAGTACCCATCAGATTGCTTGCAATCTAGCATGTCACTTGGCAGCTCACTGATCAATACCAAGAGGTGTCTTGTATTGCATTTTTCTCTATTAGTTTTCATTGCTTTGGGCATGTGTCCTGTTTTTGTTTTTTTTTTTTTAAGTTTGGCTCTTAAAATGAAGACACATTCATTGTGACTCACTCACTTTTATCTTTATCAAACAATGTAAATAACTCCATGACTTATAAACACCAAATTATTAGCCAGAGTGGGTTAGTAAATATGATTTCTTCATTTAAACATCTTTGTGATAATTTGAAAGGGCATATTCTAAAAATATTTAGTAAAATGGATGAAGAGTGAGGGAAAACTTGTGAACAAGTTATGATAAATATAGCTTTAAAAATGTTTTAGAATTATTCTTTGAAGAAAAAAAATCCACATTCTCTCTTCTTGAAAATGTCCCGTAAGACAAGGAAAGGCCTTATTCAGTCACTAGCTTGTGTTCTAATCTTGTTTGCTTTGAGACTAGCTTTTTTTTAATGGTCCTTTCCTCTGCCTCCCTTTGCCTGAGACACTTGCTGGCACGTACAAACCTAGCAAAGTGAAAATGATAAATTTATTATGAGACTATTGTTGGATCTCACCAACATGAGGAACACATTGGATTTAGGGCTATTGGAACCAGGGTATTAAATGTTTTAGGTCTCTGGCTATTTTCTCTACTTTCTGTACTTCTGTGTCATTTTTTTCTCTCTTTATTGGCCATTGATACCACTAGTTGATAGCAAGTAAAGCAGGGTTTTATGGGGATGGTAATAAATTTGTTTGATAAAATTTATGTCCTATTGATAAAATGCTCCTTCCCAGCAATATAAGGATGGATAATAAGCCAAAGGGAAAATTATAAGTGATTTAGTTGCAAATTATATTCTGCTCAACAATATGGTAAACAGAAACCCTAAAGTAGAATACTCTTAGATGCCCTACTCAAGGAGATGATACATCATACTATTAACTTTCAATACAGAGACAGGTTTGCAAAAACTAATGATATGTATTTGGAAATAAAATAATATTGCAATGAAAACATAGGTACCAAAATAGATTACGAGCATATTTCAAGAGGCAAGGGAGGGTTTTAAATATGAACATGAGGGGAATTATGCAAAATAATTTTTAAAAATGGTCCTAGGCCACAAGAATTCATAGTGAAGGTGGTATCAGTCTGAGGCTGAACAGGCAGCTGATGGGTAGATGTCTTTGTTACAGAAGTGTGTGTGTGTGTGTGTGTGTGTGTGTGTGTGTGTGTAAGGTTGTGATGGCCTTTATACCAAGTTGTAGTTCTAGGAGGGTCTTTTCTGATAGCTGCTGTTAGACAACTATGGTTGAAAATCATTCTTTAGATGTCTCAAAATGTCACAGCATGGGTGTGTGGGTTCATATAAATCCGTGGAAAGAAAACTCAGAAGCACCTTAAGAATGAATTTAGCTTTTTTTCTCAGCTGCAGGGGGAATCCAGTCTCTAAGGACTGAAAACTTTTCCTTTGCCCAGGGCGTTTTTATTTTTCTCTTTATTTACAGTTTAGCCAGCTGATTTTCATATATTCAAAACAACCTGAAAGAAGTTCCTTAAAAAATACAATGCCAAGTGCAAATTCATCCATTCATCAGGTACCACAGTTTTCCAGATTTCCTGAACCAAGTTTTTGCATAGGCCTTTGTATCCTTGGGAGACTCTGAGACAAGGTTCACATAGGACAACAAGGGAAACAAAAGGTGTCTGCTAAACAAAAGACAGATTAAGGCTAGGTGCTACTCTCTGGAGCCCAGACCAGGTGTAGCCCAGTGGGGAGTGCAGCCACATTTAGAACCTTCTGGCCTTTATATTTTTGTTAGTTTTGGTACAAAAGATTCCATTTTTATTCTGAAAATTTTCACAGTTAATAAATATTAAGAAGTAAGAATGTTTAGACTCTTTCTGCCAACCTGTAGGTATTGTTTATTTGTTCCCATTTTGAATAAAAATATACCAAGAAGGCTTTAAAGAGTTTTATCAGCGTGAGACTTTCTAAGTATACTCATTACTCCTTTCTATTTAATAGTGAGTTATACTTGGATATTGGCAAGTGATCTCCTCCACTAAGGTTTAGTCTGTCTCCGCTGAGCCCTCTAAGTTTTGACGTTGGCATCCATCCTCATCAGGCGTGAATAGCACTGTTGAACAAGGATGTCTCTAAGTTCTCTTAGAGAAAAGTCTATCATCTTTAATATTTGGTCAGATTGCTCATCATCCCTCACCCTTGGCTTCTGGCCACTCTACCTCCTTCACCCTGATGTCCCTGCTGAGTAGCTTTCCATCTATTGATTCTCCCTCCTCAACCCTAATCTTCTCTTGGCTATTAGTTACTATTTGCCTCTGCTGTATTGAGAAGCCATCCCGGTCATACACTGGGGTCTCTTTTCCTCTATTACAATAGTTTCTAAATATAATTCTCCATTTAAAATTGGTTTTCTTTTTTTCTTATATTTATAAAGACAATATTTGATATTTAGATGTGTTTTGGTCATATCCTTCCCCCAAGTCCTTCCAGTTGCTCTTCCCCCAACCCACCTAAACAAACAAAAACCCAATGCAGCAACAAAAGCCCCCAAACCAAGAAAACAAAACAAAATCACACCCAGTGAAGAAAACAAAAAACCGCTAAACTGTAACCACATAAAAGTTGTGGAGTCCATTATATGTTGGTTAACCACTCCTGGTTAACCTGAGGCATGTCCTGGAGTGGTTGATGTACTCAGTAATATGAGAGAAAGTGATTTCCCTTCTCCCAGCAGATGTAAGTGACAGATCAGTAGGTAATCTTTACCCAAGTGACAAGGTTTTCATTCATATATAGCAAATATTCAAATATAGCAAAATGAAATATAATAAGCTAAAACAAAAACTGTCACATCAAAGTTGGACAAGGCAAAGCAACAGAAGTAAAAGAGCCCAAGAAGAAGCCCAAGAATCAGAAACTCCCTCATTCACATTCTGAGGAATCCCATACACTGAACTAAAAGCCATACTATACACACAGAAGACCTGATAGAGATCCATGCAGGCTCTGTGCATGCTGCTTCAGTATTTGTAAATTCATATGAGCTTTGTTCATGTTGATTTAGAGACTTGTTTTCTTTTTTTCTTTTTCTTTCTTTTTTTTTTTTTTTTTTTACACCATGCATAGATATTTATTCAGGATTTCAGTGGGAAACAGCTTTGAGTTCTGAAAAGGTTGACTCTGTAATTACATATCTATTAGAAGTCATGGCTGGGGCTGGAAAGATGGCTCAGAGGTTAAGAGCACTGACTGCTCTTCCAGAGGTCCTGAGTTCAATTCCCAGCAACCACATGGTGGCTCACAACCATCTGTAATGAGATCTGGTGCCCTCTTCTGGCCTTCAGTCATATGTGCTGTATACATAATAAATAAATAAATCTTAAAAAAAAAATCATGAGAATACCTGTACAAATTAAGACTGACAATGCTTCAGCATATGTCTCTAGCAAAATGAAACAGTTTTTGCATATTACAACATAAAGCATATTGCAGGTATCACACAATCATATAGGACAAACACTTATAGAATGATCTAATCAGATGTTTTTAAATATGCTTAATAAAAAGGGGTAATAAAGACCCCCAGAGACTTGTTTTCTTGGTGACCTCCATCCCCTTTGACTCTTACACTCTTTCTGCTGCCTATTCCTAGGGATTCCATGAACTCCGAGGTCAGGGATTTGATGGATACATCCCATTTCAGGCCGAGTGCTCCAAAGTCTCTTACTCCCTGCACAATGTCTGGCTGCAGGTCTTTATTTTTGTTCCCATTTGCTGCAGGAGGAAGCTCCTCTGATGATGGCTGAACATGGCAGATCTATAGCAGAATATCATTGAGTCGTTTTATCACTACATTCTTTTTCTTTTATAGACCAGTATTATTTGGTTTTTTCCTAGGTGCCTGGACTTTCTAGTCTCTGGTTCTTGGTCTTTCAAGCATTGTCAGGTATGGGTTCCATCTTGCGGAGTAGACATTAAATCTAACCACTTATCAATTGGTTAGTTCTACAAGCTCTGTGCCACATTGCCCTAGCCTATCTTGCAGGTAGTACGTCATTGTAGATAAAGGTTTTGTGGCTGACTTGGCATTTACATTTCTCTTCTGAGAGCACACAGAGTATGTTCTTATACCAATGACACTGGAACTTAGGGCTTAAGCTTTAAGTAGGCACCTACTTGACATCTCCATCTTCAATGAGTTGTATAGGTGTTGTCTTCAACATTGGGCTTTGCCTTCAGTTTGTGAACAGCAACCTATAGTCTTGACAACAGCCTCCATTGTTTGGGGATTCATTTGGGGTCCCTTTGGCCAACAACTACTCAATTACTGTAACCCAATCCCAGTACAGGAAGCTTCATTTTGTCACAAGAGATATCCAGCTGGGACTTTTTCTCTCCCATTATTTAACAGTTTCACTTAAAATGCCTTCATGTATGCATATATTTTAGAAAGTCTCTACTGTATTAGCTTTCCATACAACCCATCAAATGCTCCTTATTTTTAGCTCTTTTTCCCAATAGTCCCTCCCACAAGTACCCCTCCTGACTTGATCCTCTCATTCCAGCTACGTTGCATCTGTCCATAACTATCTATTTTATCTCCTTTTCTTAACAAGATATATCTGTTCCATCTAGTCTGCTACTCTATAATACCTTTTGTGGTTCTTGGATTTTAGCTTGGTTATTATTGACTTCACAGGTAGTATTCACACATAAGCAAATATATAGTATATTTGTTTTTCTGGATCAGGGATATCTCACTCAGGATGATGTTCTTGTAGTTCTATCCATTTGCCTGCAAATTTCATTACATCATGGCTGAATAATACTCCATTGTGTAACTGTACCATATTTCTTTTATTCATTCTACTGTTGAGGGACATCTAGGTTGTTTCCAATCTCTGGCTGTTATGAATAGAGCAGTAATGAATGAACATGGTTGAGCAAGTGTCTTTGTGGTAGGATGAAGTATCCTTTGGGTATATGCCCAAAAGTGGTATATCTGGATCTTGAGACAGATTGATTCCCATCTTCCTGAAGAACTGCCACACAGATTTTCATACTGGGTGTATGAGTTTGCATTCCCACCAGTAGTGGTGAAATGGTCCCCTAACACCACATCATCAACAGTGTGAGTTATCAATTGTTTTATTGCTCTTAGCCATTCTGAGAGGTGTAAGATGAAATCTCAAAGTCATTTTGATTTGCATTTCCCTGATGGCTAAGAATGTTGAAATTTTCTTTAAATGTTTCTTGGCCATTTGAGTTTCCTCTATTGAGAACTCCCTGTTTAGATCTGTATGCTATTTTTTAATTCGGTTATTTGTTTTATTGATATTTAATTTCTTGAATTCTTTATATATTTCTGATGTTAGTACACCATCAGCTATTGAGTTGTTAAATTTTTTTCCCATTATTTAAGCTGCCACTTTGTCCAAATGACAGTGTCTTTTGCTGTGCATAAGCTTCTAAATTTAATGAGGTCCCATTTATTAATTGTTGACCATAGTGCCTGCATTAACAGTGCTCTGTTCAGAAAGTCTATTCCTGTCCCTGTGACTGTAAGGTTATTCTCCATATTTATTCTATCAGTTCGGTGTACCTGGTTTCAGGTAGAAGTCTTTGATCCATTTGGAGTTGAGTTTTACAGGGTGATAAATATGAATCTATTTGGATTCTTCTACATTCGGCCATCCAGTTTGACCAACACCATTTGATGAACATGTTGTCTTTTTTCCAGTGTGTATTTCTAGGTTCTTTATCAAAAAATCAGGTGTCCATATATGTGCAGATTTATGTCTAAGTCTTTAGTTCCATTCCATTGGTCAAGGTGTCTGTTTTTGTGCCAATACCATGCTGTTTTTATTACTATAGAGTTGTAGTATAACTTGAAATTGGGAATGGTGACACCTCCAGCAATTCTTCTGTTAATGAGGATTGTTTTAGCTATCCTGGGTTGTTTGTGTTTCCATATAAAGCTAAAAATTGTAGCACGAATCTTAGAAGGTCTTATTAATAAAAACAAACCTGGGAGCCAGGTATTGGGATAAATTCTGAAAGATCAGAGAGACAAAACAGGTCACAGCTAACCTCACCTCGATAACTTCTCAGCTGATCCTGTTTCCTCAGACTGGAAGCTTCTGTGTCCTCATCTAGAATGAATCTCAGCTGAACTGTTGCTCAAAAGCCTAAAAGCTTAACCAGGCTCTAGTTCCTCATCCTCATGCCTTAAATACCTTTCTGTTCCCTGCCATCACTTCCTGGGATTAAAGGCTCTTGTTACCACGCCTGGCTGTTTCCAGTGTGGCCTTGAACTCACAGAGATCCAGGCGGATCTCTGCCTCTGGAATGCTAGGATTAAAGGCGTGTGTGCCACCATTTTCTGAACTCTATATCTAGTGGCTGTTCTGTTCTCTGACCCCAGATAAGTTTATTAGGATGCACAATATTTTGGGGGAATATAATATCACCACAGAAAATTGTGATTTCAAGATCTTTGAAGAGTTGTGTTGGAATTTTGATGGGTGGGCATTGTAGATTATTTTGGTAGGGTGGCCATTTTTACTATATTAATTCAATGGATCCATGAGCATGGAAGATCTTTCCATTTCTTGATACTATCTTAAATTTTTTTCTCCAAAATCTTGAAGTTTTTAATCATACAAGTTTTTCACTTGCTTGGTTAAAATTATCTCAAGGTATTTTATATTATTTGAAGCTATTGTGAAAGGTGTTGTTTCCCTGATTTCTTTCTCAGTCTGTCATTTGTATACAGGAGAGCTAGTGATTTTTGTGCATTAATTACATATCCAGCTACTTCGCTTAAATTATTTATCAGCTGGAGGAGTTTCCTGGTGGAATTCTTAGGATCACTTATGTATACTATAATATCACCTGCAAATAAAGATATTTTGCCTTTCCCTCTTCCTATTTGTATTCCCTTGATGTCCTTCAGTAGTCTTATTGCTCTAGCTAAGACTTCAAGTATTATACTGAATTTGTATGGAGTGTAGATAACCTTGTTTTGTTCCTGATTTTAGTAGAATTGCTATGAATTTCTCTCCATTTAAGTTGGTGTTGGCGATCTGGTTGCTGGAAATTGCCTTTATTATGTTGAGGCAAGTTCCATGTATCCCTAATCTCTTCAGGACTTTTATCATGAAGGGTGTTGAATTTTGTCAAAGGCCTTTTCTGCATCTAATGAGATGATCACTTTTTTTTTCTTTCAGTTTGTTTATATAGTGGATTACTTTGACAGATTTTTGTATGTTGAACCATCCCTGCATCTCTGGGATGAAGCTTACTTGATCATGGTGGATGATCTTTTGAATGTATTCTTGGATTTGGTTTGCAAATATTTTATTGAGTATTTTTGCATCTATGTTCATAAGAAAATTGGTCTGTAATTTTCTTTCTTTGTTGAGTCTTTAAGTGGTTTGACTATCAGGGTAACCATGGCTTCATAAAATAAATTGGGCAATGTTCCTTCTGTTTCTATTTAATGGAGTAATTTTGAGTAGTATTGGAGTCAACACTTATTTGAAAATCGGGTAGAATTCTGCTATAAAACCCTGGACCTTTTTTATTTTTTATTTTTTGGTTGGGGGACTTTTAATGACTGTTTATATTTCACTAAGGATTATAGGTCTATTTAAATGGTTTATTTGGTCTTCATTTGACTTTGGTAAATAATACTTTTTGAGAAAATTATCCATTTCTTTGAGATTTTCCAGTTTGGTGAAGTGCAGGTTTTAAAGTATGCCATTATGATTCTCTGGATTTCCTCAGTGTCTGTTGTTGTGTACCCTTTTACATTTTTGATTTTGTTAATTTGGATAGTCTATCTCCCCATTTTAGGTAATTTGAATAATGATTTTTCAATCTTACTTATTTTCCCAAAGAACCAACTCATTGTTTCATTGTTTCTTTGTATTGTTCTCTTCGTTTCTATTTTACTGATTTCAGCTCTCAGTTTGATTATTTATTGCCATTTACTCTTCTTGGATGTGCTTACTTCTTTTTCTTCTAAAGATTTCAGGTATGTAGTTGGTAGTATGATATGTCTCCAGTTTTTGTTTTTGTTTTTTAAATGTAGGCACTTAGTGCTATGAATATTCCTCTTACCACTGCTTTCATTGTGTCCATTTTTGGGTATGCTGTGTATTCATTTTCATTGAATTATAGAAAGTTTTTAATTTCTTTATTTCTGTCTTGATCCATTTTTCATTCATTAGAGAGTTGTTCAGTTTCCATGAGTTTGTAAGCTTTCTGTTGTTTCTGTTGTTGATGATGTCCAGCTTTAATCCATGGTGGTCTGATAGGATGCAGGGAGTTATTTCAATTTTTTTGTATCTGTTTAGACTTGCTTTGTGTTGAGTATATGGTCAGTTTTGGAGAAAGTTCCATGAGGTGCTGGGAAGAAGGTATATTCTTTTTGTTTGGGTAAAATGTTCTGTAAATATCTGTCAAGCCTATTTGGTTTGCTACTTCATTGAGCTCTAGCATTTCTCTTTTTAGTTTTTGTCTGGATGTCCTGTCCATTAGTGAGATTGGGGTATTGAAGTCTCCAACTATCAGTGTGTGAGGGTCAATGTGTGACTTAAGCTGTAGTAGGGTTTATCTTACAAATGTGTGTGCCCTTGTGTTTGGGGCATAGATGTTAAGAATTGCAATGTCCTCTTGATATATTTTTTTCCTTTGATGAGTGTGTAGTGTCCTTTACTATTTCTTCTGATTAGTTTTAAGTTGAAATCTATTTTGTCAGATATTAAAATGGCTACACCATCTTGCTTCTTAGGTTGGAATATCATTTTTTAAATATCTTTTTCCAACCCTTTACCCTAAGGTGATGTCTATCCTTGTTGTTAAAGTATGTTTTCTTGGATGCAGAAGAAGGATGGATACTGTTTTTACATTCATTCTATTAATCTGTTTTTTATTGGAGAATTGAGACCATTGACATTGAGAGATGTCAATTATCTATGATTATTGATACCTGCTATTTTGTTATGGTGGTTATTGTTGTGTGTCCTTCTCTTGACTTTACTAATCTAAGATTATTTATTCCCAGTGATTTATTGGTGTATTTAACCCCTTTAGACTGGAGTTTACCTTTTAGCATCTTCTGTAGGGCTGGATTTGTAGATACATATTGCTTAAATTTGGTTTTATCATGGAATATCTTATTTTCTCCCTCTATGGCATTTGAAATTTTTTCTGGGTATAGCATTTGTGGTCTCTTAGAGACCGTAGCACATCTGTTCAGGCCCTTCTGGCTTTCAGGGTCTCTATTAAGAAGTCAGGTATAATTCTAATAGGTCTGCTTGTATATGTTACTTGGTCTTTTTTCCCTTGAAATTTTTAATATTCTTTCTTTGTTCTGTGTATTTAAAGTTCTGACTATTATAGGCTGAGGGGATTTTCTGTTGGAATTCCTGGCCACTGGCCACTCCCCCAGCTACATGACTGCACATGTGCTGTCCAGTAGTCAAGCAGGAGACTTAGTCATCCTGGGATCTTATGTCCTGTGTAATCCGTGCACTTTGTGGTCATATAATTTGCACACAGTATGATGATGTAATCTATGTGCATGCGTGGCATAGCTACGCAAGCCCATATGCACATGTGTGGGGGAAATCCATAAAAATCGGTCACAAATTCCTCCCCCTTCTTCTTCTTCCTCTCTCTCCCTGCACAATCTCCATAGGCCTAAGCACCTCTTTCCTTAATAAACTCTTATAATGGACTTTGTTGTACTGTTGTGCCCAGATTGCAACCCCCAGAGAGACCACCAAAGACGAGCTTACCAGAATGCAAAAGCAAGGTTTAATTCGGGAAAGCCAAAAGCAATACAAGCCTAGGCAGGGACTTCGTCCAACAGATCCAACACAGTAGAGGCTGGAGGAAGTGCCCGCCTCTCTGCAAACTCAGTTTTTAAAGGCAAAACCCACAATGTTATATCAGTTAGGGGTGCTAGGATGGGTACAATTCTGATTGGCTCACTTCTAGGGACTTTCCAGAAACCTTATCTTTATCTTACATCTAAGGGGGTAGATGCCTGTCACCATTTCTCATTGGCTGCCCTCAGGTGGGGACATTTCTGTGGTTAGTTACCCTGGAAACCAGGGTTGGAACATTCCTGGAATCTGGGTCGACTGATTCCAGTAACTCAAGGCCTATACCTAAAATGGAGACCATTTAGTCCTTATTTCTAAGATGGAGGCATTTTGTTCTCATTTTGGTCTCAGAGTACCTCATGGCTTTTCTCGTGTGGTAAACAGTGCCACTTAATGAATCGCCACTTAATGAATAAAACTAACACTGCATAAAGCTGACACTTCCTTTTCTGGTCCAGTATATTTGGTGTTCTATATACTTCTTGTATTTTGATACGCTTCTCCCTCTTTAGGTTAGGGAAGTTTTCTATTACGATTTTGTTGAAAATATTTCTGTTCCTATGACCTGTGTTCCTTCTACTTCTATTCCTCTTATTCTTAGATTTTGTCTTTTCATAGCGTCTCAGATTTACAGGATATTTTGTGCCAGTTTTTTAGATTTAACATTTTCTTTGAAAGGAGGTATCCATTTCTCTATCAAGTCTTTAATGCCTGATATTTTCTCTCTCCCATATTTTATATTCTGTTGATGATTTGTCTCTGGGGTTCCTGTTCAAATTCATAAAGTTGTCATTTCCAGATTTCCCTCAGTTTGGGTTTTTTTTTTTATTGGTTTTATTTTGACTTTCAGATCTTGAATGATTTTATTTATTTCCTTCCACTGTATTTCCATAGATTTCTTTATTGGATTTTATTCATTTCCTCTTTAACTTCTATCAGATGCATAAAAGTTCTTTCAAGGTCTTTTATTTGTGCTTCAACTATGTTAGAATATTCAGGGATTGCTGTGGTAGGGTTGCTGGGCTCTAGTGGATAGAGACACATCGTCCTGGCTGTTATTGTGGTTTTATGCTGGCATCTAGACATCTGGGATTGGTGAAAGGTTTTTTTGGCAAAAGAATATCTCAGTGACCAAGGGCCAGGGAATACCACAAAAACCACACCGTTCTACAAACCTCACACAAGAGATATATTTGGGGGCAAGGGAGGGCAAAAATAATGACTGCCTCTGAGTGAGGATGGAGACAGCAACATGCAAGGCCATGACGTCAGGCTTTATAGGGGTTATGGAGATTGTGCATTGGGAAAATATAGTGATGTTAGAAATGAGTCGAATTGGCCATTTCTGATGGAGGGGGTCATTGGTGCTGATCATTGAAGGTGGGGTTGGGGTGGGGGATGGGGGAGCTCTGAGGCAACCTGGTTCTGGAATGTGGGCAGTTCTTAGTATGATCAACTATTGGGAATATTGTAGTTCTAGGTGCTGATATCTGATCTTGTCTTTGTGGTGGAAGGTGTGTTTATTCCTTGGTTTGTTTTCTCTCTGGTTCTTAGGAGTGTGATGGCTGTGTTGTTGCCTATAGGAAATCTTCTGGTGAGCACTGGGGGTTCCAGGTCAAATGTGTTTCTGGGTATGGGGACCTGAGATTTAGGAGTATGGATGGGCTGGGGGCACGGGGTGGGGGGTGGGGCTTCACAAGAGGGAAGAAAGCAGGGTGTTCCACCAGGATCTGCTTAGTTTGTCTGCAGGAGTGGGGTTAGTGAGTGAGGAGAGGCCACAGCAGAAAGGCTGGGGAGGAGACTGTGGGAGCGGACTTGGAGGAATGAAAGGAGAGGAGAAAATCTGCAGTTAATTCTACTTGCCTTCCTGTTCAGAGTGGCCTGTGGTTCCCTAGGGAGTGCATCCTAGAGTTGAGGCTGGGATAAAGCAGTAAGTGCTGGGAAGGAGGTTTGGGTGGGAAGATCTGTGTGGTCCACTGGAGATGGGTGCTGGAGGGGAAGGGAGTCTGCAGCAGGTGTTCTGCTGCAGAGCTGGGGGTGAGACTGAGATTTGGAGAGGCAGAAGGAAAAGTGAAGGTCTGTAGCTGGCATACCTTCCTTCTTGACTGGAATGGCCTGTGTGTTAGCAGGGAGCACCTGCTGAAGTTGGGGGGATGGGAGAGGTTAGGAGGATAAGATCTATGTGATACACTGGAGGTGGGCGAGTACTCGGCAGGTGGTCTGCTGAAGACTTAAGGACAGGACTGGGGGATTGGGCTTGGAAGAATGGAGGAAGGGGTGAATATCTGGTGTTAGCCTACCTGTTTCCCTGACCAGAATAGCCTGTGGGTTCCCAGGGTCCACCTGCTGGGGTTGGAGGATGGGATGGAGTGATGGGGAAGTTAAGAGAGGAGATCTGTAGAATTCATTGGAGAAGGGGGCAATGAGGGGATGGGAGGTTGCAGCAGGTGGTCCGCTGCAGAGCTGGGGATGTGACTAAGGGATTTGGTTTGGAGGAGCAGATTTGGTATCAGATAGCTTTATCCAGGTCTATCTTAAACCAAAGTCTCTGCAGCTTTTCCCGAAAAGCTTCATAACATCATAACTGGCCTTTCAGCTTTTAAACCCCAAAGAAGAATTTTAAGGATGACTAACATCCTTCTGAGAGATAAGTAGGCAAACAGCCCAAGTCACAAAGATGAGGGTACAATGCAGAGTTATACTAAGAGCCTGGCTGCAGACCATGAACCTTTCTGTTAAACAAAACAAAAATGTTGTTCTAACTTTTTACATAAATCATTATTGTTCTACTTAATGGGGCTGCTATAAACTCAATAACCTGAAGGATTTGCAAACATTTTAATGAAAAATATGCTGGCATTTTAAAAGAAATTAATTTGGCCCAGAGAGAGATAGTTTGGATACAGGGGGAATTTATCCTAGATAATCAACCATGAGCTCTGTTACCTGGGTGATGTAACACATTAGAAAAGATGAATTTATGTGATAAGTTGCTGCAAGCAAAATGCAGAACCTGACGCTAAGTAGAAGGGCTCAGGAGAGGTATACATTACACAAGATGCTAAGTGGAGATGAGCTGGGCTGTGAAGTAAAGACCACCTTGAGAACAGTGAATCGCTGGGGGAGTTCTTCTGGATTTGTTGTTAGAAATCCTCCAACCAATCACTAACTTGTACAAATGTATGCATGGTTGAGTAATGCACAAAAGTCTCCTTCTTGAGTGCTTGAAAACCAGGTGTTCACATATTCTGATATCCATAATAAAGCCTCATCTACTTGATGATTACAGTTATTTTCCTTGTAGTAAAGTAAGAGTTTATACAATACTTGATTTATGAGTGTGTGTGTGTGTGTGTGTGTGTGTGTGTGTGTGTGTGTGTGTTAGCTTTGGGGTTTTTGTTGCTTGCTTATTGTGCTGTGGACACAAACTGGGCTCAGAATCTTCTATGAGCTTTGATTAGCCTCTTAAAATAAGGTAAGAGAGAAATTCCCATGCCACAGCTGAGCTATTGGAGAGCCTTGCTCCTTTCACCAAAATAATTGCCAAGAGAGCAGTTCACAGACCAAGACTATCTGAAGGCCAACATGTGGGTTTCTTTTCTTAACTAGCATAAATCATAAATCATAGATCATAAATCATTAGTATGGAATACTGTGAACTGTGACAAGTTGAATTGTCAACAAATGGAGAAATCCTAGGAGCAGCATGATAGTGTGAAGGCGATATACTAAGGAAAAGAACCCGGAGGGAATGTGTGTCAATAGGGTTGAAGTTGTAGTTCACTTTCTGAAGTCCCACACAGTTCCTGGGTCGTGAAGATCCTATCTTTCCCACGAGTGTTTCTGTTAGATCCCAAGTCCTTGATTAACAGAGCTGCTACAGGCATACTATCGGTGATTCAAATACCTGAGATTTCTTCAAAATGACCTCTGTATTCATGAAACTTTCTCCCCTCCCTGCCCCAGTCAGACCTTTACCCTACTTTCAAAGACAGTAAGTAGTTGATTCCTGGCGACCTTATGGTCTTCCTACCACTTTGAGTAAGTCGACTCGGCTTCCTGTGTGTAAATGACCTGTACCAAATCATGACTTGAGAACACCACAGCCTCTTGTGTGACCCTCGTCACAAAACTCACTCATTCATGCATGTGAGTTCAACAGACTGTGTGAAGATTTAGTGGCACCTGAGGAATAGCCACATGGCATATCCCATGACCTTTTCTTTTCCGCATTATTTGTACTTGGGTTTGTGTGTACACACTCGCATGCCTGTGTGTGGGCCCACACGTGAGTGTGTTAAGGCACACCTGCGGGGGTCACCGGACAACTTGTAAGAGTTAGTTTTCTCCTTCCATCTTGGGGGTCCCAAGGATGAAGCTCAGGTCGTCAGGTTTAGTCGAGCACCTTTACCAGCTGAGTCACCTCACCATTCCCCTTCATGGCCTTCTACTGTAAGTACCACATTCTCTCCTCTCCTCCTCCCTCCCTCTCTCATATATGTGGTTATAGAGATGTTATTTGATTGTTTGAACTACATTTCCACCTCTGTGAGTACAATAGTGTGACCTAATGTCACACTAAGGAAAAAACAAAGGTTAAAATTTAAACTTCAAAGCCTGAAATCACACCACAGTATCTGAAACATGACTTTTTTTTATCTTCAGTTTTATATTTTGTTCAGGGATTGTGGGAGGCCTGCTCCCACCTTTTAAAGGGTTCCTATAAGGAGGAGAGAGAAATAGAAAATATTAGGTAGAATGATAGGCCTAGCTGATGAGAGGAAAGACAGGAACACAGGATAGCTTGGGGAGGACCTGGGTCAATATCCAGCTGCCCAGAACTTTATTCAAATGGGCTTTTTATAACAATGCCATAGGGCAAGTCAAAAGACTTCCCCATTGCTAGATATAACCAAGTGTAGACCCTTCCAAAGACCTGGTACCCAGGCTCATGGTCTAATCATCCTTTTATGTAGCTGAAAATTTTCTTGTGTCCCGCCCGGTCCACAGGCACTCACACCCAAACACACAGAGGCTTATATTAATTATAACTGCTTGGCCATTAGTTCAGACTAGCTCTTACACTTAAACTCAGCCCATTTCTGTTAATCTATAGGTCACCATATTTTCTGTGACTTTACCTATACGCCATTACATGCTGCTTCCTGAATGGTGGGCTGGCATCTCCTGACTCAGCCTTCCTCTTCCCAGAATTCTCTTTTTCTGCTTATCCTGCCTATATTTCCTGCCTGGCTACTGGCCAATAAGCATTTTATTAAACAAGTGTAAAAAAGCATTATTCCACAGTACTCTTATGCAGTACTGCTGGGTAAAGCAAGCCCAGATCTCACTAGGAAACCTCTATAGGCTCCCACAAGGGATTCAATTTACCATTTGCTCTCATATATAATAAGTATATTTAGCAAATACTGAGTAGGTCAAATATGGATTACACTCTATAAAGGGCCACCTCTATTCTAAGGCTTTTGATCTTAAAATCTTGTTCCTCATTTAATTAACTGTTCATTATTCTACGTATATAGCTGCCTAATGAGACTCTTCTTATCACTTCACTTCCTGTGTCCGGTATTTCTTGTTTTTTTGTTTTTTGTTTTTTTCTCTTGGTTCTTTCTCTCATTGATTTGACAAACCTTCACTTAGTAAGAAAATATTCACAATTCTGAGAGCTTACACACAGGGAATGTATCTAATCTGAACTTAAGCTGATGATTTTTAGGATAAAAATTTCTGGATTAGAAATAACTTTATGACAGAATTTTTAATTTACTGTGCCATTATTTTTATTTGTCAGTAGACCGGGGGTGGGGG